>OMLM01007787.1:0-19451 GCA_900302695.1 Helostoma temminkii | reverse complement strand
TTTCAAATGCTCGGGAAACAAACATTTAACTAACCCCAGCTTAACAGGCAAGAGTTTGTATGGCGGTTGCCCACAAGCCTCCAAGTTTGTGGATTAACTTACAGTTTGCACCAGTTTTGCCACACGTTAAAGTTTCTCTGGACGAGACACTGAATGGCGAATCTTTGGTGCTTCAAAGTAGCTGCATGACCACAAGAATTTTGTTAATGGGAATAATTAGTATTATTATTAATAATAGTATAATTATTATTATTATTGTTGTTGATGTTAATTATTATAATCATAATAACAACAATAGTTATTATTAATAATTCCCATGTACATCAGGTTTAGGACATAAACAGATGATCATATGTCAGTGTTGTGTTGAGATGGCCACCAAAATGAAAAATGAATCTGAAAGTATTCTGGCCTGGATCAGGACCCTAAACTTAACAAATGGTCCTGCACCTGCTCAGAGACAATGGCAGCAGAGTGTGGGCAGCAAATGTACAGTAATAGTAATTGGAATACAGTCTAACTTTTGTCCATCAAAGCACTGCGTATTTCAACTCTATTTCAAGAGCTGAAAGAGAGTATCAGGGCAGAGCTAAATTAATTCCATTGATCACAGCAGGTTGCCAAACTGTCATACTAGCTGTGAATCGTGCTAAGAAAGAGTTGGGATAGTGATTGGGAAGATGTGGAAAAGCTCCCGTGGGCACTATAAGAAAAAGTCATGAGAGGCTAGTAAAGAAAAGGACAGACAGAATGTGATGTAGGTACAGAGGCAAAGTGAACAGGAACCCAGGGAAAAGAGAACCACAGGGAAGTCAGTGTCTTCTGTGACCGAGTGGCAGAACACCAGAGGCTCAGCCACTGAGATCCATCTAAGACTTTGTAAACATCTCTTCTTTTTGCAAAGATCCATTTTCATTTCCTAGAGCCTGCTTGTCCAGTTTCCCAGAGATCAGTTCAGTTCCTCTGCTACGAACAGCCATGTTGTGTGTAATATCAGTCCAGCTGTAACTGAACAGACTGCACAAAATGAAGAAACAAAGTCAAAAGACAGTATGTGCACAGGAGTGTTTGACAGGGCCTTGATTTACACTGGCACCCTGAAATATTTACTACTAAAGGAATTATTCATGAGAAAGGTGCAGGGTGGGATGAGGAGACATAAAAGGTATAATGTGTGAATTAGTTGGAAGTTTGACATTCGTCCTGTTAAGGGTTGTGGGTGCTAAAGTCAATCCCAGTTGTGATTGGGTGAGAGGCAGGGTGCACCCCAGCCTATCACAAAGCTGCATTGAACTTTTTGGAAAAAGAAAGATTTATGATACAGTTGAGGAACATGTTTATTCCAACCCAGTTTAAAAAATGTTCCTATACAACTAAACTGCATAATGCTTACATTTTATGAGAGACGTTATTGCAACCGAATTATGTTTTCTGCCAACATAATGACCGCATATTTACAATTAATGAACATGACAAGTTGCATACGTTGATATCAATTAACATATACATGTTAAAATATCTCATCTTGTAGTTCAACATTCTGATACATGACTCCAACTTTCTTAATGTGTTTTGTGGTTGGTTTAGGCACAAATAATTGTCTTCATCATTCTACATTCTGCTGTTCTGCTAATTTCTGTCTGCTGAAACTATCGTTGCACTTCTCACAAGTCTGTGTAGCTACAAGCACATAGCTATATAGCACCAGGACTGATGGCTGGTGCTGTAGTGACGAACTGAGGTCAATATGTCAGGTAGAAAATATGGGAGTTGATTTTCAAAGTTCTATCAAAGGGACCACGGGATATGTGGAAGGAACAACTTCAGCAGTATGCCCAGAAAGAAGCAGACCTAGACTCACTCTTTGAGAAAATCAGAAGAGACAAAGACCTAATGTAGAAATGCTAAACCACACTCATCAATCTATTTGATTGGTTTGGTTTGTTGTACACGACCTCTATACTCAACCACAACCACTACAAGTAGAACAGTACCTCAAATTATTTTCTCAAGTTGAAGTACATGATCTCTAAATACAAATACTCCTTTAATCCAGATTTCTTTGGCAAATTTTGAGAGATATGTGTTACTACAGAGGTTTGGTGTGGAACAAAATGTGAACCTGATGTTAACCTTCTTAGGTACTGCCATAATATTACATCACATTTATTAGCTAATTATAATTGATTAAAAATGTACATGTGCAAAAAGTAACTTGTAACAAAGTCTGCAAAAAGAAATGTCAAGTAAAAGAACCACACTACAATTTAATAGGAACTGCAATAGTAAAAGTAAAATTGCAACACTTTTACATCAACATTGCACAGAACTAACTGGTGAACTAAGGCATAATGAATTGGGGCTCTTTTGCTGCCTCTGGACCTGAACAGTTTGCCATTATTGGGGCGAAATTTAATTCCCAAGTTTATGAAACTATCCTACTGGATTGGATGCCCGCTGACCAGTGTTAATTTTTACAGCATTTTTAGTTTAGTTTTTTAGTCATAGTCATTGCCTTTTCAGTCAGATTTGACTTATTTATTTTATCTCAGTTTTAGTCTAGACTCAGTGATGTTTTAGTCATGTTTTAGTCATAGATTACCCTTTATTATGCTGCTATTAACTTTGTGAAGAATATTTACAGGCTTAATCATTTGCAACAGATACTGAAATTATTTATATTAATGTACAGCAATGGGCAGAAATTCAGTAAATGAGGGTAGTAACAGGTAAAATAAAGCAAGAGAAGAGATCAAACGAAAGTTCAATTTATATTAAGTCTATTTAACATTCCATAATTAACAATGCAGCTGACTGACAGAAACTGGACATGGACAGATGATGGACAGTATCATGAGACAAGTCATCCTACAAGACCTACATACAATAAACAGCTACAGCCTGGGTGAGTTTTAAAGCTAGTCACTACATGGATCAGCCAAAACAGTAACATGTAGTGGCATTTTGATCTAGTAGTTTAATTTTAATGCTGCCTACGATCATGGTGTCAGGTGCCAGAACACACAGTACCACAACTGCAGCGTTTGGGCTTTGTAGCTGCAGACCTGTCAGAGCGCACATGCTGACACCAGTCCACCCCAACATTAAGACCACCAGGTACTGTCAATAAATGTAGCTGACTGGTGTATGTGTTTAACTAATGTCAGCACAGGCTATGGACATGAGTCGTGGAATAAGTGCTGGCCTGGTACAAAGCTTTCTGCGAGCAGACCTCTGCTCAACTGAGATGCTGTTGAAGCAGTTCTTTGAAGAATGGACAAAAGTTCTTCCTGAACGTTGTGCAGGTCTAGTGTCTGTTTGAGGTTATTGTCGCTAATGGTGGTTCAATCTGTCTCAAACACTGCTTCACTTACTTCTTGAGGGTTTTCTTTTAAACATGAACCCTCCATGCACTTATACACTTTTCTTCATATGGAAGGAAGTGCCAGGTGAGTGTGTGTCACAGAACCATGATCCAATTTCCATTTAAAAACTGTCAAGTTTTTTGTTTTTTTTTTGTACAAGCAATAATCTTTACAAGTTACTCTATTGTTAGTGTAGGTTGGGTGTGATGAATTAAAATGAGACACCTCTTTATCACACAGGACAAAGAGGTAGAGTTACAGACAGAAACACACAGGGAAAAGGAGGCTGTCACACATCAATGTCAGCAGCAATAAATGCTGCGAGCATAGTGTGTAATTATCTGTAAATGACAAGAAATCAGTGATGGATCTCCTCTCATTCACATTTAAATGGTGGATGACAGTTTATGAATAATACAGCTTAGCTGTTCTGACAAGCATGCAGCACACCTAACAACAGAGGACAAACCAGAGAGAAGAAAATGAATGAAAGATAGACATAATGAGCAAAACAGATACAGAAAGAAGCCAATTGAAGAAAATGTGTCAGAATGGATCACAAGAACATGGAAAGATCAGAGGTGAGTGAAAGGATAAAGAGAGAATGATGAAAAAGTATGAATGACTTAGTATTGGACAATAAAGAGACTACAGAAAGTGTGTTCCAGTGCCGCCAATGAGTAAATAAAAGGTCAATGATGTTGATTGAATGAGTTTTTTAATATCAATAGAAGTTGTTCAGCTCCAATTTAGATCCAGTCGTACAGCGCAAGATCCAGAGAACAGCACGGAAGATGTTCTTTAAGTCTTTAACGGTGAGACCCGCTTCTGCCCAGAGTGTGGCTCAGGCATTTTTGGCGACGATCTCCATCCTCACTGAGTTGGCTGCATGAGTCCGGAGGACGCCGGCCTCGCGCTGACAACCAGGGCCTCCTGCCACTTCTGCAGACGTCTGTCATGTACACACCTGAGCTCCGTCTCTATCTAGATCCAAATTTAGACGTGTCTAAGCTGTGTATTTCGCGGCTGTCTGTGTTGCTCCTTCAAAGCTTAAAGGTCCTGTTTTTACTTACTCTTGTATCACGCAGGTGGAAGGTTTTACATTGGATGGCTTCCCCACTGGGTGCCAAACAAGCCCTCCCTTTCATGCCCTCATAAAAGAGCTTCAGTCAGCAGAGGAAAAAGCAGTTGCAATGTCAAGTGTTGTTCTTGTCCTCCCAGAGGATGGTAGGATAAATGTGCTCAGGGTTGCAACGCCCCCCCTGATCTGACTTCTGCGCAGTGTGGGGTTGCGGGTGCTGTTTTATCTGGACTCCTGCTGCAGGCATGGTATCTTATAAGTTAACATAAGTTAACATTTTTCCATGTTGGAATTTGCCATAAACAGCTTTCCCCTGCCCGCTCAGGCTATCACTTGTCTTACCTGGACTGTGGGATACATATTTTATAAACGAGCTGGAGTTGCTCAGTGTTGAAAGTGGTGGTGCATTTTGCACATTTGTTGCGGGGCGATCAAGTGGTGGTCAGGATGGACAACACAATGGCGGTGGCATACATCAATCAGCAGATTTGCAGATTTGGAAGAATCTCTGCTCTCACGTGTTATGTCACAAGCACGGTGCAAAATCACCAAACTGAGCATCTTATCGTCCATTATAAGGACACCACTGTGGGTTCAGTCCTATTGCAGGAGCGTGTGTACCACTGGTTGTGCAATGTCTTACATCAGGCTTTTTTGGAGCAAAGCAGGCCCCGGTCCCTGCTTTGCTGGGACTTCAGTGGAGGACATATGCTCAGCTGCATCATGGGTCTCCCCGTGTTCATTTGTTCAGTTTTATCTGAGGGGTGTGGCCTGTTCCTCTATGACTCACACAGTGTTGGCCTGGGTTTGATTCCTGGATCGGCCAGGGTCTCTCTAGGTGGGTTCTCTCTGAGCACTCTGGCTTCCTCATACAGTCCAAAGACATGCAGTCAGGTTAATTCAAGGCTCTAAATTGCCCATAGGTGTAAAAGTATGAATGGTGGTCTTTGTCTATATGTGGCCCTGTGATGGACTGGTGACCTGTCGCCTGATGAAGTGGTTCAGAAGATGAATGGATAATTGAATTGTTCACACAAGTCAGTTGACTGGGACTGATCTGTTTGTGGTAATGCACTCTGGTCTTTAGGTTACTGTCAGTGGAGAAACTAGCATGGGAGATGGATTTCTTTCCATCACACATTGCAACTGTGTGTGTACATGTTTCTGGATAGGATCTTTCACACTTACAGCCTGGGGTGACCCTGAGGTAAGCAAATAGCTGTTTCACTCCTCATTTACAACCTGAGGCCAAAAACCACAGCTTCCATCTGACAGCACTGGAACTCTCTCAGTATAGTGCATATAGTGCATAGTAATGTAGCAGAGAAAGAATTATTTGATGATTTGATCCATTTATATTGATCTCAATTTCTTTTTTTCCGCATACCAAAATAGATTTTGATGTTTCATTAATCAACTGCATTATATTTAATGTTTAAAGCTGTGTCCAATTAACAATGGATATATAGAAATCAGCTGTAATACAGCTGTATTTTGCTGTTAAGTGTTGTACAGGTATGTTTTATCTTGCTGTCATAGGTATGTGGTTCAGCATTGTCCTGCTGGAATATGAAAAAGACATAGTCTGGATGGGAGCATATGCTGCTCTAAAACCTGGATATACAGTTTTTGCACTGGTGCACTAGTGCTTCTACAGATGTGCCTATTCCATAGACATTAATGTCCTGCTAACAGCACTGATAATAAGCTGGAAGGTCCCACCCCTCTTTTCTTTTTTCTCCTTTCCACAGGACGTAGTACCCATGGTGTCGAAAAAGAATTTTAATTTGACCCAGAGAAGACAGCAGTGTTTCAGGATCATGTTCATATATGGCTTCTCCTTTGCATGCCAGAGCTTTAACTTGCATCTAAACATGGCATGCTGAACCACGTTCACAAACAGTTATTTTTATATTCCTGACTAAGGAACATTCATGTTCAGTGCAGAATAATGCCTGTTTTTAATGCAGTGCTGTCTGAGGGCCCAAAGATCACAGGCATCTAATCATGTGTTTCAGTCTTTTCCAGAGATTGTTCATTATTCTAAAATTGTTTGTCATGTTACTGACTTGTTGCCAATTAACTCAAATAGGTGCAAAATGCTTTTTTCCACTTCTGTTCATTCTGTCTTCCCAACTTTGACAAATCATCAGAACTTGATTCTATTGAAATAAGAATGTGTTGCTACTGTTGTGTCTTACTTGTGAGAACTGTGGTCCAGGTCCATGTGATTGATGAGTCTCCTGCTGTACAGAACCTTGGTGTCATTGGTTAAAGACAGCAGACTGTGGCAGAACTTCACCCCCATCTCCTGTAGTTCCCTGGTTCCTATCTGGAGGCCCTGCATGTGCACAGTAGAAGGTTAGAAGAGTTGTATGTAGTGTGCTAATTTAATTAGGCACATACTTTCACTCATACTCTTCCTACTGCAATCAGAGCTGTGTCTAATTACTTATTACAGTAAGTAAATATCTATTTCAATGTAAGATTTAAGATTCAAAAAACTTAATTAATTAAAATAACTTAATTAATCCCAGAGGGAAATTGTTTTGCCTGTTACAACTGCTCTCTGATCAAAAGAAAGCGAAGGAAAAAAAACCACTCCCAGAAAAAGAGCCAACATAAATAAAGAAAATACATTGACACAATTAAAAGTGTACAGTACTGACATAAAAAATGACATAAATAATGTTTACAATGAAATCGAATAATGTTTAAATGTGTCAGACCCCCTCCCCTTTACAGTAGGTGGAAGAGTTGTAAAGTCTAATGGCTACTGGGCCACTGTGGAGCACTAACATTGATCAATCTCTGACTGAACGTGCTCCTCTGTCTAGTCAGTAACTGTGCAGTAGGTGGGAGGGATTGTCCAGGATTGAGAGGAGTTTAGACAACATCCTTCACTGGGCCACAGTGTGAAGAAGGTTCATGCTCCACACCCAGAGCAGAATCAGCCCTCCTGATTAATGTGTCCAACCTGTTAGTGTCCAAAACACTCTGTGATGTTTCCACCCTGAATACATCCTACAATAACAGAGTCATCATAGAACTTCTAAAGATGGCCTTTGTTGGATCTGTATAAAAACTGTGACCTATAAAGGTGACATCGTGCCCAGAGTCAGCTCTCTGCGTCTTGTACAATAGTGCCTGTCTCTCTCTCTTATCATAGGCCAACAAGCATTCAGACTTTTTATTTTTGTTTATTTGTTTTTCATATATTGTTGACTTTGCCTGCATCCAGCAGTCTGTTGCTCATTCTTTCCTGCAACAGTTCTTAGTTCCCCATTTTGAGGAAGTGGTATACAGCCAAAGGTCTGAAGGGAAAATAACACAAGGAACATGTTTATGTGCATGCACAGGAGCCTGGGTATAAAAAAGTGTGTCTGATTGTGTTTTCCATTTCTATATGGGTACAATTTCCCTTCAGACTTATAATATATTGACTAAAACACCTACATCAATGTGTGTGAGAGAAATGGCTGTTCAATAATTTAAAGAGTAGGGAAGGTTTGCATGTGCCACAAGAATAGGAATCCTGCCTGTTTGGCTGAAGCTCATATAATATAAATCAATATATACATACAGTATATGTGTGTGTGTGTGTGTGTGTGTGTGTGTGTGTGTGTGTGTGTGTCTCACATACATTTGCGCATGTGAGGACAATCCCAGTTTCTTCTCCCCTTCTCAAAACACTGCTGTTCAGCTGAAAATGCCAAACAATTTGAACCCTTTGTTTCCATTCAAAGTGACATTTTGCAGGCGACTGTCACCTCGATGTTCCCCCCCTTTTAATGCATGCAAAATGTCCTGATAAAAATGGGATTTATATGTGTATACACATAGTAAACAATAAAGGTCAACTCACAATGTGAACATAAATTAGCCCAACATCCCTCCAACCATCCTTCCCGGCCTGACCCAGAATCTAATATGTGATGAAGTCTGTCCAAGCATCGAACACTTATTTCCTGATTCACAGTTCCAAAATATTTGTGTACAGTGTGGTATACAAACATAGTAGTTTTAGCTTCTTAAAAATCACTTTCCTGACATTTACACCTGGGAAAAAGAAATATAAAAATCTAACCCAATAGAGTAATACTGTATAAAGTCTGTTATAATAAAAAAATTTACCTTCTTGTGATTGTAAACTGCTAAACCATGCTAAACTATTGCAGGAGAATCCCAGTATGCAATATAATCACAAATTTATACATACATTATATATTCATAGTAACAGTATTTAGAGATGTGATGAATATTGTTTTTATTGGGAATTCTATCACTCATCACATTTTATCAATGTGGTATTTTATGAATAGATAATGCAAAATGGCAAAAAATGTTTTATAAATAGATTCAGTTTTTGTCTTTTTTAAGATATAAAAACACAAAACACTTCCTGTTTTAACCACACAAAGCAAGCACACCTCCCAAACTATGGTTTAAAAACAATTAAAATGGTGGAGAAGCCAAAGCAGAATTTAGACCTTAATTGAAATGAAAATTTGTGGCTGGACATGAAAATAACTATTAGCACATGATCCCTATGTAACATGACATGCTTGAACAGTTTTACAGGGAAGAATTGGTAAAAGAGTCTAGACTGAGACCTTCCTACACAGACGCAGTGTTGTCATTGCTGCCAAAGATGCATCTACTAAATATGTTTTAAAGGAATAAGATGAGTTTAAAGAGATTTGGTATCACTTTGACGGCCATTTTTATGATTAGCCATGATTTAATCTTACAACAAACAACAATAACAAATAAACAGGTAAAGGGGCTGTAGAAAATATGCACTGTAGCTGTCATCATATTATTAATAACAGCCTAGATGTAAGTATTCTGTGTATTTGTACTTACACTAGCTCTAATAGCTGTGGTTTTATGTGCTCTATAAATAAAGGTTAGAACTGTAGAGTAGAGGCTGAGTGATGAGCCTGGGGCTTTAAGAGTCTGAGTTTTATTGCCAGAGACACTGAAAATACTAGTTCAAGGCATGTCAAAATAATGAAGGCTATTAGAAAAATGGAAGACCACATTACTAATAAAATCAATGTAGTCTTGTTGACAATGAAAGAGAATTAAGTGTGCACCATGGATGTGTACCAGCCATGTATGAGCAAACAGAGGCTGAGTGTACAGTAATACTCACCTGTGCTAAAAAATCTCATAAGTATACTACAAAATTTTTATATATACTGTTAGTTTATGTTCTAGTACTTTCTAGTTACTTTTTAGTATACTTTCTTTTCTCTCTGTGTTGATGAACTGTGCCGTGTCACTCATCATAGCTCTGCAGCTATACTTACTGAGTTACTGAGAGGCAGCTCCTACTGACTGCTCACCTTTCTTACTAACGGTTATAAGTTTATAACTCAACTATTAATTAATGACCATACTTAGTCTGCTTAAAAGGCAATACACTTTGTCATAACAAAAACAAAAATTTGTGACAAATTATTAATTTACAGCTTTAATAGTTGTTTGTTTTAAATGTATGCTGCAAATGTAAACATGGTGAGCATAGGCATAATGAGGATAATATGTCACCTTTAACACAGCCCAGTAAGGCAACCCTCAGAATCTCCATTCACTTAGTTCTTAAACATTTTGTCATTTTTCCCTTCCTTGACAGTTCTTTCCTTATGCCTCTTTTTCTTGTGCTCTCAAAGTTTCTATTTAACAGACCAAATGAATTTATTAGTTATGGAAAAATCAATAACTGCAGCAGATTTACCAGAGATTTCATCCAAAGTTGTAAACTAAATAAGCTCCGGTGCCTCTTTCTGCCTAAACCTTTCAGCTTCTCATGCACAGCGTATGGAGAGCCTTTGCTCACATCACTGCAGAGGACTTTATCGAAAGAGAGTTAAATCTTTGACTTTTATTTCGAGTATTGGCATCAACTAACATTAAACAAACAGCTGTTGTGTCTCTGTGCCTGCTGAGGGTTGTTAACTAGGGATTGATTCATTGACTGGATTTCTGTTGTGAGGACAGTGAAGAATATGGGAAGAGTACAGCATAAGATTCATCTCACTGATCCATGCAGCAGCCAAACGTCACCAGCTCAGAGCAGGAAGTTAACAGCTAACTTGAGTTCTGTCTCCCTCAGCATGTTTTATCCCTGACTTTTAATGATTCTCAGCAGGAAGCAGCCAGTGTCAGGTTAATCAAGTTTAAAACATTTTACCATATACCTCCTACATTGATTTTCATGTCTCATTCAATCATTGATTTTTTTGTTGAGACAGCAGGATACTGGTGATGAATCCAGGCACATAGTCTCAATCTCTCTACTAGAGGAGCTTCTGCTCATCCAGTATTCACAGGTCAGGAGCAGAAAACACTGCTTTGTGCTCCATTACTTTTCAGATCAACAAGTATCTTTGAACATGTTTCACACCAGTATCACCCAAATGCACACACCTTGTATATTCCCTGGTCACAGCCATTGTAAGTACTCTCCATGGTATAACTTCTCAACACACCCATTTCTCTCCAGACCACCACCCTGGCTGTGGCAGAGCGAGACTTCTCCACCTGCCAAGTTAAAATCAGTTTTAATTTTTAAATATTTGTTGTTCTTATTGTAAAGAAACAGAAAATAGCAGATCCATGAATTAATAGTTAAAACATTGAAGAAATGTGGATAAACACTATATGTTATAATGATAATGTTGACATTGATGCTATGGCTGATGATGGCGGTGATAAGACACATTCAGATGATAACAATCTAGTTGAAAGTAATGAAGATAGATGATAGTAATGCTGATAAATATTGAGGAGAAACATAATATATATAAGAAAAACTGATGATAATAAAAAATGCCATCATTGCTTTGACAGTACTTCATTGACAACAGTCATAGACAAAGTTAATTATTTAGATGGGTGTGCAATTATATTTTTGACAATAAAAAAATATTATGTAATAGAATTTTTGTTATTAATACCAAATAGTTGCAGCTGTTGAACGTAAAGGCTGGTGCAATACGATCCAAGGCCTTTGCAAGGGTCTAGAGAAAGAAAGAGAGATTTAGAACCAGCACACTCATGTACTCAGTGATTCTCTGTTTAACAGCTTAAACTGCAATCCGGCCTGTAGGTTTATGTGTATGTACTGTGTGTGTGGCAGTGTGGGCCTTTACTCTATATCCAGGGTCCTCTTTCAGTCCTACAGTGTTGACAGAGGAGCCAGACTGCCATAGGGTTTCTTTGATACTGCAGCCATACAGAAAGACATTCTTCTTTCTAGAATGGCCATGGTAGTCACAGAAAACCTGGAAGACAGCCGCAGGGAGAGGAATGAAGCTCTTCATTAAACATCCACACAAAAACACCAAGCAAATTAAACTGATAGTAAATATGTAAAGAGCAAGTCTGAATTATTAGAAGCAATATTAGAAACAGAACTCCCATGTGTATGAATGAAAGGATATTTTGTACAGGATTATTCAGCGGCTAGGAAAATGATATGTGAACACAATCTCTGGGGAACAGAATGGCTGAAGAAAAGTCTTAATGAATAATAATGAGCCTCATCTACTTTGTCAACTAAATTAGAACAGCTAATGCTTACACGTGTGAAGGAAATGTAATCTGAGGCTGTTTCCTGTTCTGTTGTGACTATACACTATTTAGGTAGACAGCAGTAATACAAAGACTACAACTTTGTCACACCAGAGATGTCCCAAATGCAGATCTCCATCACTATGAACTTTTTCTGTATTAAACCAGACCATAACAGTCAAATAGTATCAGTGAGCTAAACCTTACCAACCTTAACCATGCAGACCTCACATCAGGAAAAGAGTGCAGCAATAAAATTAGAACATTTACCCTTTGTAGGGTAAATGTTCTCATTTTGTTGCTCAGTTTGCAGAGCTGCACTGGGAATTTCTGCCACATTCCACAACATTTCTGAATGATCATTAATAAGATAAAAAATGTCATGGTTTTATATAACTTTGTATCTTTCCTGTTTTTCTTCTAAAATCCCTGAAATGTCAAGACACAGCTTCATGACTGTTCTCTGGAAGTTCCAGCACACTCTATGGATATTGAGATGTTCCTTCACTAACAATTGTACATAAATAAATAGGCGTGCAATGTGTTTCCTGTTGTGGCTGCTTGATGTGCACATACGTGAAATACCATACCATAAAATATATGTGCCGTGTCATTTGCAACAGACTACTAAATCCAATTGCTCACCAGGCACCTGCAAAGAACAAGCTCCTGCAAGTTGTCTACACTTGCAGGAGCGACACTTGAACCCCCAGTTTCAAACAAACTGTCCCATTCTGCTGTCAATTTCAATTTTTTTTTCTCATTTTCTCAATTTGAAGATTTGATACATAAATCACAGCATCTGTCTTCTAAGAAGTTGTTGATTCTCTATAGTGGCAGTGTAAATTCGTATTGTTCATCCATCCCTAAAGGATGTGGCAGATACAGGTCAGGTCTCCAATGGCTCCTATGCCTCAAGGAAAAACAAGGTTTAAACCCATTCTTTAAAAAAAAAAAAAAAAAAAACTCAATAAACTGTGTAGGTTGGCTAGGGCATCCAGAGGTGTATTAAAGTACTTTCTAGAGTTTATGGTAACTGTAGAAATTTGACCCTCCAGAGTGTGAGGCTATGTCAAGGGTGACTAAAAGGTAGTCATCAGGTTTTCAAATGAAAATGGAAGAGTTCTGTGGAAATGAGGTCCTTTTGCATGAATGTCTGCAATGCATGAACGGACAATGGCGAGGGATTTTTAGAGGAGCTAGGTCTCCATAATTATAAGAAAGACATGACCCTCTCCCTGGAGGGTTTGTAGCTCTGAGAGATAACAGTCATCATTCATATTGACACAAGAAGTTCCCCTTAAGAAAATGTCATTTTTGGACTTTCTGATGAGAACAGTCTGTGAGAACAGTGCTGTACTGATTTAAATATAATTGTTAGACTTAACAACAATTCTAGGAATTTCTTTTCAAGGTGTTACAAGGTGAAGAAGTTCCTTTGAAAGTGCACACACTTTTTATCATATGCTGTTTCCAACAGCTAGATGTTAATTATGTGAGCTAGCCTGCAACACATCCCCACCACTGTAATTTGGAACAATTAAATAAGCCAATCAAGGTCAATTCATTATAGGTCTTTTTCATTAAAGCCTAATTATATTTCAGCTGTACCAAACACACACTTACACACTGCTCACACACTGTATGCACTGACGCACACGTTGCTCACGCAGCACCTGCAACACCTTTTACCTTTGTTTGGTTTCTTTGGGTTTTATAATCTAATTGTTGCATCTGCAAACTCATTCATTCTGTGGAAAATATGTTGGCTGAAAAGCTGTGTAATGGTAAAGGTTAAATAAACCACCTGATGGGACGCCTCTGCAGGCCTGTATCATAGGTGGGTAGAAAGAAAACATCCAACAGAGGACAACTCTTTCAGAAGGACAGTGCAAGGTTCAGCACTCTTTGAAAGAACGGGTGGGGGAAATCGTTAAGCTACTTTTTAAGAATGAAGTATTTCCATGTAAAATTAGAAAAGAATGTTGAATTAGTATCTGTGGTTAATAATATCATATCATTATAATATCATTAAAAGATTTAGGTACTCCAGAGAAACGAGACAAGGTCAAAAACCAGTAGAGAATGGCAGTGATCTTCAGTCATTCCTTCGCTACCTCTAGTCATCTGACCTGATCACCTTGGAGGATGTTCAGAATACTGAACTTGGTGACCCAAGGCTTGTTAAGCAATATTTCATGGGTGCAGAGGTGCTAACACAGAAGGTGATGTGGTTTGTGAAACAGTCTTCAGACAGTAGTAGTCACAGTAATGTCACTACAGCGACACGTCGCTCTGAGATTTTACAACTATTAGTGATCGTTTTTTTAAAGAACATGGTGAAAATGGTAAAATGAAAAAAAAAAATTTCTCACCAGAGGTGTTCGTCCTATACTGTTGAGGTAGTAGAGGAAGCCTTTAGTGTGATAGATGGTTGGACTGAGGTCAGGTTGTGGTTTACACCACTGACGATTTAGATCCTCACCGTTCAGATCACAGCGATTCCTGAGGAGACACAGTAGTAGAGGCATTTGTGCTGTGAGTGCTTCTGTCCAACCTATCTAGCATCAAGTATTCAGTGTATCATGGTGTTGGACTGTGATATTACTTGGTTTGTAAAACAATGAAGTTAATGTTCTTTACATGTAGACTCAATAAGAAACTGTAAGATGCTGCAATATAATACATTTTTATACACCTGCATTTCAGTATCCTCCCTCAGTCTGTCCATTTTATCACTGTGTATACCTCATTAGTTTACAATGGACCTGCTGCACGAGTTATTAAATATATAATAAACATATGTCATATTAAACTGACATGGAAACCACAACATTGTGTAGTGACAGCATTTGTTCTGGTTTGTGATTGTTGTGAACGGACAATGATCTGAAACCCACATCCAGGATGAAGGGTAGGCATTTAGCTGTGATGTTAGGGTTAGGGAAGGGGGCTAGGGAATGCATTATGTCCTCTACAAGTATATTGAGATACATTGTGTGTGTGTGGAATGTCAAACTGTTATCATTCTGCAGGATGGAGGTGGTTGTGATTCATGTCACACTACATGTGCGCACGCAGACTCACTTGTGTGTGTGTACATGCAAGTTAATATTGAGAGTGTGTGTTTATCCTGAATCCAACTATTAAAGTTGTTAGTGTACAATCACAGCAGTGTGTGCTAGTGTGTGTGTGTGTGTGTGTGTGTGTGTGTGTCAGTCAGTAAGCTTGACTGAGCTGAGCTAAGTGTAATCAGTCAGAGCAAATAAGCTGTAAAACCATTCAGACCAACTGTGTGAAGTTAAATAATAGCTGCCACACAAGAGATGAATAATTGGGCTATTAACCAGTAAAAAGCCCTGAAAGGATGACACCATTCAGTTTCAGTCAATTAGTCAGTGATTGTGAACAACCTAACAATTACTGGATCTGTGACAGAAATACGGTTTGGGTATGTTATCAGTTTTGGTGTGAATGTGGAGAAACTGCAAAGTCGAGCAAATGATTTAGTTCTAAAGTCAAATTGTCCTCTTGCTTATCAAAACAAGGAACAGTGGCTGTAACAGTGCATATAGCTCACAGTGACACATGGTCATTTGGAGGGGCTTGTTCTGTGTGTGTATTTGTGTTGTTGTGTTTTCAGTAGTAATGTATTCATCATTGCAGAAGCAAGAACAACCTGCAGTAGAGCTCTAGTAGAACCGTTTTCATTTCACTTCAGTACCTTATGCCAGGCACAGCCTTACAATCCACAGCCATGGTCCAAAGTACCGTGAAAATTTCAAGCAGAAGCTCACAAGGTGTGATCAGCTTCGAGCACTGACGAGGCAAGAATGACTCACACTCAGCCAGGATTTGGCTCAGAGGCTGACTTCCAACACGCCAGAGCAAATTACAGCAGTCATGAGGAAGAAGGTTCAACATTGTGTCTGTGTACAAATTTCATTTTTTTACCAGAAAATATTTTGAAACATAAAATGCTTGTAATTGTTTTTCAATAAACTAAAACAGTGTGTGGGAGCAAAGTTAAAGAAGTAAAAGGTTAAATGTGTGTAGGTGCCATAACATTTGGCCTTGACTGTAATGCGCTCCAGTAAACAAACAGCAAAAATTCCCTTGTGATAATGTTGACTTTTTGTTATTTTGGGCCATATTAAATGATTATATTATACTGAGGTGTTTCTCATACTTCTAGAAACCCCTCATGTGTGCACAAGCAAACAATGTAATAAAAATGTAAAAAATTTGAATATGATGCAATCCAGTACCTCACTAACACAGAATGAAATGTGCCAGTGGTGAGATTTCCTTCCAAGGAGAGGAAACAACACCTCACACATTACACGTTATTATTCATTTTCGGGGTGTACAGTAACTAATGTATATACATATAACCATAACTAATTAATCCTAAAACTCAATATTATGTTTTAGCATGTGGTAATTATGATATAAGTTTATAAAGATGGACGTACATCTGCAATGTAGCACGATGCAAACATGAAATCCTGACACTATGACTGTCTTCAGTATACTATGCTCTTATGATACTTAGGAAAACAGACTTGTCACAGACTTTAAACTGAAGTGTGTCTCATCACATTTCTGCAAACCAGCTGTACTATTGATCTTTTTCCATTTATTAACATCTATGCTATAAAGAACATCTGAATAATAATGTTTTTCAGATGTTAAATATTGACTTGAGTTGTGTTTATTTTTGCTGGTCTTTCCTGATGAGTACTGAGGGTAACCCAGCTGACAACCACTGACTTCATGGATAAGCTTTGTTTAATTGTCATACAAACGTGATCCTCTATGGCTTTATTGATTTGTTCTTCTCTGTGTCTGTCTTACAGTCTTTGCCTCCGTTCCCTCATTTCTCATTTTCCACTCTTTCCCACTCTAATCTAGTCTTTCTCTGCGCTGTGGCCTCACAGCCTCAGCTCTGTCCCAGGGCAGCAGACACACAGCAGCACAGGGATCTAACGCACTTCAAACTCTTTGTAAAGTGTTATTTTCCACAACATTTACTCCCCTCTGCTCAGCACTGCATCTGTCTGCCCTCAGGCATGTGTGCATGTGTGTGACTGACTGATACACACTGTGCACATTTGTTTGTGATGGCTATATCAACAATGAATGCTACTGGGAATCTCCTGCCACATATTATTTGACAGATGAGAGTTAACACAACCTACTGTTTACATTCATTTGTCATTTAATAACAAACAAGCAGTATTAAATTTCACCGTGTGTTTACCCTGAATTTGTGAGTATTCAAATAAACATCGACTTTCTCATCTGACCTGTTATGTTACGTTTTATACAGTACACTATTGTGAGTTACTGCACTATTTTATTGATGAATTGTGAACTCATCATGATTGGACTATATGATTGGATTTCTGGATGTTGTCCATGCACCTCACCTCATGGTCGCAGACACATGGGTAGATGAAGAATATCCTACATGTCTTCACGTTGTCTCTAAAGCGACTGGAAAACATTTGGACTACCTCACTGCTCACCTCACCTGCTGCCACTGCAACCAAACGCTGGGCACATGGCATGCATGTACAGTCATGCCCCCGCCCCCCCATCTTTAATTCTTTTTTGTCTGGAAACAACAAAAAAATCATCTGACTGTAGCAGGTCTTACTATTAAACAAATGCCACCTCACACAACCTTAACATATTGAATCATGGGGGGCACTTGGTGCCCACAATTTCTTTTTTCTGCCTGGCTTCTGGAAAGAAAAGGTAATCCAACATGATTCTGTATGTTTGATGAGTGTGTTTAAAGATGACATGAAAGATGATGTCCGCCTGTGTTTTATCAGCTTAGAAATGTTGTGTGTGTATATATTTGTGACTTTGGTGAAGATCAGATTACATTTCATGACCCGTTGATGCCATTACTTATTCTTGCAACTGTAGATATTTTCTTGTGTATTTCCCAACAAAGCTTCAAAATGTAGGATTAGCTGGAGATGCTATGGTAAGGTTCCTGGTGATTGACTGAAAACTACACTGTGACTTGGAAAAAAATTGAAAACATTTCCAAATTTTAACCCTAATGTGTCTCAGAAGTTGGCAACCAAACCAGTTAAACCAATACAAGTAGAAAGAGAAGGATGTCCTCAGTTAAACTTGATGACACAATCTTTTTTCTCCTCCTCCTCCTCCTCCTCCTCCTCCTCCTCCTCCTCAATGTGCCTTTGACAGCCCAAAATACACACAGACCAGCAGGGGGTGGGATTAGAAGTAAAAAAGAAACTGTTGATGCTTCTGCAATATTGTTCCACTTTCACACTAATTTCAAGCTCAAGAGAACTGACCCAAGAAAGAAAAGTCAGAGAAGACATACAGAGAAAACTGGCAGCACTGTGAAATGTCAGAATTGCACTGTAAGACATCACACACAGGGAGAGGGAGAAAGAGAGGCGAGAGACTGTATGCGTTCAGAGAAACCAAAATGGGAAGGGAGAGACAGACTGAGACAGACCAGGAAGCTTTAGGTCATAAGGACAGAGCATTTTTATGATTTATTGTTCATGGTATCTTATTGTTTTACCTCCAGTTGAGATGTCAAGCCTGAACACAGAGGGTTTTCTTCTTGAGATTCATGCCTTTTGCACTCAACCAGAGTTATCTGAAGATTCCCTAAGACCTAGGCGTTGAATGCATGTAGTCCCACATAGTGCACTCTACTGTGCTTGACTTGGCTTTCCCAGCTGTTGGAGGAATGCTTTAATAAATCCCAGTGCACCTGTCACAGTGGGTTCTACTAGTTTGGCTTTCCAGAATCTGCTGAAGTCAGTTCCCAGGCATGGTACAGTATGTGTCCCACTATCTATCTGGTTGCTCCTCACATTCGACATTTGCTATTGACTTTTTGAAGATCTTGCACTGGTAGTACCTGGAGTTATTGATTGATTGTAGGCTTGCTTCACACAGGTTCATCCTGGTCTTGCTTCAGTGTTGGACCTAATCAGGCTCAGTTCTAGCTCTCTCCTGCTATGGGGAAACACAATATGTATATCTCATTTAATGTCTTGGTGAAGGAGCTTTGTGCTTCTTCACCATGCTTGTCACAACTTGTCACAGTTGTTTTAAATATAATAATTATTATTTATATTGACATCACTAAGCGCAAGATGAAGCTTGTCTGCTAAGACAGAACACTTTTAAAGTATTTCTTTTGTGTGTACCATTGTTCCAAGCAGGTAGATTTGCTTTTCCCTAAAAAGCTGTTTGGAAGTGGCACTGTCCATATAATCTAATCATATAATATAGTTTTGTTGGGATATGATGTTCATGAATGAAGATTAAAATAATCTTTAAAATCTCCCACTTGGATCAGCCAAATCATGTTGATGTGATGTAATAGTGTGTCGAGTTTTTTTTTATTACCCATGTCT
>OMLM01007786.1:0-14233 GCA_900302695.1 Helostoma temminkii | reverse complement strand
GTAACTTTCTAGGCACTTAAAATACACTTTCAAAAAAATAAAAATTCCTTACATCTTCCTTACATCATATGATATGGCCACACTTCTTCTGATAGTGCTTTGCTTTAATGTTTTCTCCTTGACTTAGATTTTAGCTTGCTTTGTACCTCAGTGTGAGGTTTCATCATTATGAAGGTCAGATGGTCTTGAAGGGTGTCAGCTTAGACAAACTGTGTGCTTTAAAGTGTGTATGCGATAAATCATTGCTTATTTTCGTGTAGGTTTACAATATACACAGTACACACAATAAAGTCACACTGTTTTGCTCACTAATGCGGTAATGACCATGAACACTTCACAAGCTCATATACAATATATGATGATTTTGTAAAGAGTTACTCATCAAAGGTCAGACAAAGCTGGATACATCACTAGAATCTGAATGAAACAGACGACACAAGGATATATAGAATCACGTTTTATTCACTATGTGATGACTGATCGCTCAAGATGAACTGTTTATAAACACTTTCATTTTCACGACACATACAAATGAATAAAGATGAAAAACAGTGAATTAAAATCAACAAAGAGATCTCACAATGTCATTAGTTATTTATCAGCAAGTTTAAGTTGTGCTTGACACCAAAACACCAAAATGAAGAAAACAATACTCATGAAAGTGTCCATAAGTACGCTAACAAGCTAACAGGTTCAGAATGATGTAATGAAAAGCAAACAGAATCACTATAAAGCAAACAACATTCATATTATTATTTCATTAGCATAAAATAACTGGTGTTTCTTAACTTCATATTTAATTGAGTAAATGTTTCCACAGAGATTAACAAGTCTGTAGACATCCCATGTCCAAATAAACATAAAGGATCAAGGTGGTTAAATCCATGAGGAATATGTGGTAATGATTAAATCCACCAATGCTCTTGAAAACAATACACAAAGACTAGAGATATGATTTTTAAAAGGAGCTTCTCTGTCTTCAGTCTGATTCAGATGTTGGCAGCAGTTGGTATTTAGCCTTGGACCTCTTTGCTCGGTAGACCACCACTCCACAAACCAGGAGGCAGCCGACAATGAAGACGAGGTTCATGCTCAGATTCATGTTCAGACCAGATGCTGAAATATAAGAAACAGACTAAAATGCAGATACAATAACATTACAGATATTAATATATACATTCACATTTGAACTATTGATCAGTTTGTCCAGTGACAAAATACACTGAAACTAAATGTGGGATTTCACTTTTGGATTGCGTTTATGTAAAAGTACATAAAAAAACACAACAACATAAACACAAATAACATTATGCAGAATGCCCCCAGTTCAGAAAAAAAATTCTGTATTAATGGATTAATGTGTTTAATGTTGTTGGGCTGAACGTGTTGATGTTCAGTTGTACTACATTACACTGACAAGTGTTTCTATGATTAAATGAAGGTGGTCTAAATAACAAAAGTCTCTCTGTATAACTGAGGACAGGTTGATCACAAATGACAGGTGTTTATCAGTTTAGAACTCTCTTGAGCAGTTTGAAGAAAAGCTGAATATTATCACGATCATGAAGGAGGATTTATTGCAGGTAACTTGTATTAGTTTTAGCCAGGTCCTTACTTACATACTATAGAGAATGTGCATGTACCTTGGGTGTCAGCAGCTCTAACCAGGCGCAGAGGTCCCTGGGAAATTAAGTGTGTGTTACTCTGGGCTGCAGCTTCTCTTCTGCCACGATGGTGGGATGAGATACATCCCTGAGAGCACCTGGTTCCAGGGATCCCACTCTCACACAGGAGAACTGAACAGGTGATGTAGACCTGCAGAAACATGGAGGTAAAGACAAAAAGGACAGGGCCGTGTCATTAGGAGCAAAATGGTGCCAAAAACTATGGGACAATTTTCAAGATCTATTAAACACAGCACCATACTGCTGCTATTTTTATAAAACATATTTGTATTGTGAAAATAACTTCACCTCTGGCTGAGCACCAATGAATTCAAAAGCCTCCATTCCAAATCTGAACTGAGAGTTAGAGCCAGGATAAATCTTCACTGTCTTGTCCTTCACACACCTGTGACAACACAGTTACAGTTTAAATTATGGTTCATTCTTCTGTTTCTAGTTTCTGCAAGCACAGAGAACTTTCATTATAAAATAACTCAATGGAGAGGCAAAAAAGAAGAAACTAATGCATTTTCAATTATACCCATTTTCAATGATGGTGTAGCTGATGGGGGAGTTGGGGTTGTCATAGGGAGTCGCCTTGCAGGACTCCACAAACAGCTCTACGTTGGGGATGGAGGTAGCTGCCTCGATCTGCATGAACATCATCTGTTCGAGGTCCACCTCCACTGGGTACCTGCTGCCATTAATCTGATTAAAGAACCTTTGGCTCTCGTAGAATTCAAACTGGAAGGTGAAAGCACCAAAGCCTTTGTCTGTGAAGGCGTATGGGTTTTTATGTGTGAATAACAGGGTCAGGTTGGTTCTCTTTGGATAAACACATTCAAAGGCGATCTGCACGTCATTGTTCCTGGAAATCACTTTATGTGGGTCAGAAGATGTGATCTCATTCTTGAAGATGATGTTTTGTTCATCCTCCTAAAAAGGGAACCAGAAATAGATAGATGGATGGAGTCACCTGTTACAACTGTCACAACTGATAATCAAATACTATTGATTGTATTCTATTATAAAACTAACACAAAAAACTAGTATGCATAACCTTCACTAACTGTAAGTAGTGAAGGTACCGATTGAATGCATTATTTTTACTAAAGTAAAGGTACTGTTAAAATGGTGAAACTGTACTTATGTTTAAAAATCTACTTAAATAAAAGTAAACAATCTAGGTTATCTGTATGTACTTTGAGTAAACATTAACTTTGTTCCTTTTTGATTGCCTGTGTCAGTGGTTCTCATCAAATTCTTATAAACACAATGGAGAAATGTTGAGATAAATATTGTGATGGCACATACAGTTAGGTCCAGACATATCTGGAGTTTTTATGATTTGCCTTCATACATCACCACAATGGATTTGAAATAAGATATAATTGACTAGTAGACATCTTTATTTCAAGAGGTTTCACAGAAATATGGCATTTACACTTTAGGAATTACACTCATTTTACATTTACATTTAGTCATTTGCAGACGCTTTTATCCAAAGCAACTTACAAGTGAGGTACAAAACAAACAAAACTCTAAGTCAAGGAGGAAAACAAAAGCAAAGCAAAACACTTTTAGAAAAATTTTAATCAGAGAACCTCAGGGGATCAAAAGTGACATATTTATAAAAATAGCCGTCCCTACCTTAAGTTGCATCATGCATCCTCCATCAGGACACACATTTGGTATGTGTTGGATCATGAGCTGTTCTTTTGCTTATTAATCTTGGTTTCATCCGTCCAAAGAATCTGATTCCAGAATATGGGGCTTCTAAGTGGTTCAGTGGTGCATTTACTGCATTACTTTCAATCAGCTTGTACTATGTGGTGCTATGCTACCTCTCTAATTACAACACACATCAGATTGGGCTCATGCCCACTGACTGCTTTCAAACAGGCCTTAATATTTGATGTATCCACAGCAAGATGAGAGAATTTTTTCTCCCCTGACAAACACACTTTTAGTTTTTAGGAGGTTCCCCATTTAACTCTTAAAAGTAGGCATATGTTTCAATAACTTCATGATGCCAGCCTATGGTGTTTTATTGCTCAGCTCTCTATGTATCCATATTTTTGTTGAAACTGTCTGAATGGTGACATGCTTATTATAAAAGTCATAGAGGGTAGTTCATGTGACAGTTTTAGCCAAAACTGTTTTTAAATTATTAACGAATATTCGACGGCCTAGAATCACTGCAGTGTACACTCTGTTACAGTTCTACATGCTGTACCTCTATGAGGGTTCCACAGGCGTTCAGCGACATCTCAGCCACCAGGTGCGTCAAGTTGGAAAGTGTTGCCAAGTTGCATGAAGGATCCGTGGAGCCGAACAGATGCAGATTGTTTTCATTGCTTCTGATGAGGGAGTCCTTCTCTACTTCCACCTTTACTGATGTTTCGCTGCATGTCACTTTGGCATCTAAATAGTATAAAACATTAATTTAATATTGTGATGATGTGGTCATAGTGGAGTTCAAAACTCTGAACATTATTAAGAGTAAAACAAATGAATTACATTCATTTTAATTAAATTAATTTGTTTTAAATTTGCTTTATTTATAATAATTAGGCTGCTTAAATTAAAATTTTAGCCAGTACAGCACTTAATCATTTGATTATTTCTTTGAACACATTTTGTATGTAGTAAAGTGACATAAATTCATGATATCCTCAACAATTTTGTTATTCACAGTACATACCGAAGCAAAATTACATCTTTAGGGTTAAAGCTGTCGAACTAACCGTGGTGTCCAACATTTACAATCACACAGCGCAGCTCTGAGTGAACAACTTGGTAGTAGTAGTACCAGTAATAGTAGTAGCTACAATATAAGATAGGAGAAAGCAAAGTTGTGATCTGAAACTGCTTAAAGGTGAAAGAAGCAAACATGTTCATAAATACAAATTTTTCCCATTTAGGTTAAACCACATTTCACCAGAATTTGATGGATTTTTAACTTACTAGTAATAGTATGTTTCAGAAAAAAAGCAAATAGGAATATTTTCATTCAGGTCGTTGTCTGTTGGCGTCCATGTGAGGAGAAATTCTTCTGTGGAGATTCTCTGCTTTGAAACACCAACTGGTCCAGTGACAATCAGGTCATTAATTCTACAAGAGAAACAATGTCAGTCTTTTTGTAAAACAAGGCTTAAGGTGTTAAAATTACCCTATAATCACGCTAGAATTTAGCATAAATTGTCTTTACGTGCTGATGATCTGACTTTGATTGTGAGAGTGCGGTTGACATATGCAGGAAGACTGGCTCCATGAGATGGAGTTGGTGACAAGAAGATGGGAATGTAATCACCTGCAACACATGAAGGGACGTCTGAGTCAACTGAAAAAAAAAGGAAAAAAAGTCTTTGAGCAACTGATAATAATTTAGACATTTGAATTAATGATGATAAAACTAACAAATAACAAAACATCAACATACCATAAACAGAAAACTGCAGAGGTATTTTGCTTAAAGCAGGAATTGATGTTCGGTAAGGATCTGTGGTAGGCACTGCAGCAATGGTTGTGTGTGCCGTTGTCGTCGTTATTGGGAAACGTGTGGTCGTGGAAGCTGCGTTTATTATTCCTTCTGTGGTGGTGGTTGTGAAACCTGTGGTTGTTGGTGCTTCTGTGTCATTTATCCTAATCAGACGTTTATGCCTTCCCAGCGGTAAAGGTCCTATTGCTGTGTAGGATCCATCAGAATATGACAGCGTAATGTGTCTGTGGGGAAAATCCTCCACCATCAGCTCAATGGGAAAGTAACCGTAGTAATAGTAATCCCCAGATTCAAAAGTTACAGAGCAGGAATTCTAAAATGAAAAGATCCATTGGTTACATAATACCACAGCATCAGACATTGCTGCAGGACTGTTAAATACCTGCTTCTATTCATGGTTTCATTCTTGGGAAGAAAGTACAGATTACCACTAATTGCACCCGATTCCATCACAATGTCAAGGTGTCTGACAGTGTTTACTGTGTGATGGGCGTCATAACGGGACGCACCACTCAGCCTCCATGCCATTATGGACTCTCATTTCAAAAAGAGGTCTCATCAGAAAACATCACCTTGCTCAGTCCTGTCATGTCCAGTTTGGTATAATTTGCAGAAATCCACCCTTTTTTTCTTCATTACCTCTGTTAGAAGGGCGGGAAACCCCAGGTCTCTCTGGAGCCAATGCTGGACAGTGCATACAGATGCACTCTGGAGAGGCAGCATTGATCCATGGGTTTTTCATCACTTCAAGCTTCAAGATGGCAACAATTCTCTTTATAGTTTTCCTTGGGCAACCTGAGCCCAAGGTGACACAGGGCAGCAAAGAGGCCGTTAGCCTGTTGAGCATGTAGTTAGCCTGCTTTGACACCTGCAGCTGTCTTGGTTAGACATGTAGGTTAGACATCGACATGTCATTGCCACGTTAACAATGTTAAGTTATTTTTACTTGACTACTATCATGTATTATTATAAACAATTCTTGTTTGTCTTATGAAGAAAAAACTTTTGTTCCACAGTAAACATGAGAAAATTCTTACCTCATCCACAGAGAACTGGGGGGGCAGACCGCACAGTCCACACTCATATGTACTTGAATCTGTTGGGACTCTGCATCTGACCCGGTCACCATCAGGATCAAACACTGTCAGATTTATTGATCGTGGGCAGTTCCTGGGTATTCTGCAACACATGAATCAACTGAATCATTGGTGCCTAAAGTTATTCAATACACCACTAAAGTACTGAAAGTGTGTGTTTACATGGTAATGACCTATTTCAGTTCAGAGGACATTTTGTCACACTGAAGACATTTTTGCAACTTGTAAGTGCTTACAATAGGGTTCAGACCTTTTAAGGTTCAGGTTAAAATCATTTTATCCACGTCTATATGATATGGACATGCAACTCAGTGAGAAATGCCTAAGATAAAATAGCAAAACATATAATTCCCCTGCTCATTATCATCCTGCCTGTCACTATCCAGCCCCTTCCCTCCTTAGCAATGGACCCCATGCACATGATTTCACACATGATCAGAACTTCAGACTTTTAGCACTATGTTTTTTTGCTGCAGAGCCTTCAAGTGAAACTGATAATGAAAGCAACTATTCATACTTGTATCGTTGGGCTTCAGTTTCTTTTACATGTCTGTGCTGGTGACAGGTGTGACTAGAAGATTTCGATTTTCTGATTTGTCTACTTGATAAGAATGCCTTTGGGGAATTTTTTTTACTGGAGGAAATATATCTTGAAACAACTGGTGAATATGTGAAAAAACTGTGACAAAAGGTGTGTGTGTGTAGTTTTAAGTTTTAAGTTAACCTATTGTTAGCTACTGAGTTTAATTGGGATGGTTGAGGTCAAGGCCAGGGCCTGGGGATTGTATTATTATTTGAGCATAAAGTGATATTATTGTGCTTGTCTAACAATGTAATTGTTCTTTCACTAATCCGATTTTTTCATTTAGGTGATTTGTATTCTAAGCATCATTTTTACCTGATAACAGGGAGCATAGTAGTGACAGGAGGGCTGTTAGGTTGACCAGTATCAGAGCGGATTCCCATGTCCACATGTGCCATCATTTCCATAGGAGCTGGGTATCTTCTGTTGTTATAGATCCAGTATCCAGATCCATAATAATAATCATCGTAGTAAGTGGGATATCTGTGGGACGGAATATCTGAGTAATTAGGGTATTGTAACAATGTTTTTGACATTATCTATTAAATGCTACAATGTTTATAATTTGTTTTTTTAATATATAAAAATTGGGAATCACTAAACATTGTAATTATAAAATACTTTCCTCAACAAATATCAGAATTTGTTTCTTTATTTCTTCTACTTACCACAATAATTTACAATTTGGTACGTAGTGTGTCAAGAGTAATGCAGATACAGTCTTTTTATGCTATCAGCTAATTTAACTTTCCTTTGTATTATAAAATAGTTTGAAATTTACATTCATCAGCCTGCAACATAAGGTTAGAAGGAAATGGAACATAATGTTTGGATCCTTGATGTGAAGATCTTTACTTTATGTAAACATATATACTTCTTTTTCCTGCACACTTTATACATTTACTCTTATTATATGAGAAAATATACATGTATAAAAACTCACCTAATCGCGAAGGGACGGTTGCTGCTTAGTTTTCTTACAGTCTTCATCTCACTTTGGCACCAGTAGTTATAATTGTAGTGGGTGGAAATGACTGAGCTGGTATTTTCAGTCAAGGAACCACAGTCACCGTAGTAACAGGTGTAGCTATTTTGGTAGCAGAAGTATGAACCCTGCCTGTCACGGAACTCTACCTGCAAAAAATTCAATCACCACACTGAACTGAAGGATGGATACTGTTAAACACTGAGGTGCTTAATCCTGACTTTAGGGAACCTCCCTTTTAAGAACACATACATTTGCTATTACAATAAATATATTTCTGTGTGTCAGGATCATTTTCAAGACATTCCCATTACACCTAAACATACCTCAAAAGTCCCATCTGGCTGCTGTCCTTTAGGAGTGAAGGTCACTGTGCCTCCAAAGTAAGGTTCCCACCATGCAGATGCAGAATACACCATAAGCATCAGATTCAGCAGCAGCAGCTTGAGAGAAGCCATCCTGCTAAGTGCTCCATTTGCAACATGAGCGATGCTCCTTAAATATTTGTTCTCCAGGCATAAAGTACAAAGTAGAACTAGTTTTACCAGACTGTATTTGGCAAAGGAACCTGAATTCATATCTCTTACATAACTTTAGGTTTTCTTATCAACCCTGGAATGTTATTTGAGAATGGATCATTGGATCATACACTGTATGTTTTTAACAAATACACCATGATCATAACCATGGAATTTCGGCTGTGGTGAATTAAATCAGTTCCAATGATTCATTTGAATTTGAGTTTAGATTATTATTTAGAGCAGAGATCCAGATGATAAAAATACAAGAAGACTAAATTACCAATATCCTGTATATATTTATATTTTAATTTCATGGTTCATTTCAGCACTGCAACCATGTCTTCTTACATTTACATGCTAGTACAAAAAACAGCAACTGCCTATACATTTTTTTTTTTGAAAAATCAAAGAAAATTAGTTTTTAAAAGAGTGAAATGCTACATTTATGTAGCTAGTGCTAACAACTGAGCTGCTCCTCCTACGTAGGCGTATCACTTCCTGTTTCTGTATATTATATACATAAGTATTATTATAATTATTTCCCATTATAGGAAATTTGACTCATGGCTTTGACCATTGCAGGTTTATCAGCCTTAGATAATTTTTTTTGTAAAATAAAAAAGAGAGAAAATATAAAGAATTATTAAGAAACTGTGTTGCAGTGTGCTACACTGTGAATCCTTTCACATTTCTTAAAATATATAAACTATGTTCCCCTTTAAAGATGCAATATAAATCAAATTAGAACAGCATTAGTGTCTGAATATAGGTACAAACTTTGAAACTAATCTTTCAGTATGATTTGTATAATGTTCATTATATGAAAGGACACAATAAGGGTCTCTAGAAAGTTTTAAGTTGGAACTACTTAGATTTCTTTCTAAAAAACTTTTTATCAAAGCTGAGTCAACTGTCACGCTTGTGTCTTAAATACCCAGAATGCAGCCAGACATGAAGTGTAGATATGAGTAGCACACAAGATGACGGGTGATGACAATATGACAGCGCCCTTGGCATCTCACGTGTTCCAGGTTTTACTCACATACAGTCTGAAAATGGTGAGTGACTCAGAGGAGAAAACATTAGAGACTGATGTAGATTTAGTATCCCAAATCAGTCCTCTACTTATATCCAATAAATCAGTCTGCAAACATCCAATATACAGTACAATTAAAAAATCCAACCCAAGCACAGACATTTCAAAGGTTCAGTGTCAGCAAATTCGAGTCAGTAATCATGTTACACAACAGACAACTCAACACATTATCAATTTCTCAACTTAGAAGTATTGCAGCAAAATTCAGTGCCTCACTTCCACACGTGGAAAAATCACAACCAGGCTTCATAATGTGTCATTCACTGTATCATATTATCGATGTCTTGCGCTGGTTGGTTCTTATATACTTCTCATTCTGCTGGATCAGAGAAGTATAATCTATTTTAAAGTTATTTCAAAATATAGCCTTTATTCAACAAACTAACAGTAACAGTAGCTTAAAACCACTTTTAGTTAGTCTCACCTTTATTTCACCCATTTCAATTTGATATCTAGGATTTGACCGGCAGAAGTAACCGTTTTTTACTGTCAAATACTGTCAAAAATACTGAACCATTTTCAACACAATTGTTTTATCAGTGGTACAGAATGCTTGGATCATCCACTAGTAATCAGAGAACCAGAAAAGAACATGACACCAGTGATGCTTTGTTACATATCAATCAGCAGCAATAACAAAACATTTATCCCTCTTCCTCTGGCAACTCGCCAGCTGGTGATGCCCCTCATCTGTGCTCTCATCAGTAATTTGTAACATTGGTAGAAGGGATCAAGGTGAAGGGAAATGTGCATGTTCTGTTAGTCAGGAGTCAACCTACAGTTATTCTTTTAGTTTTGATATTCTTTCACGAGAGCTTCCTCCATCAACCTCCATGTTGTTTCCTTTAGTAATTAAAGTAAATATGTTTGTACAGAGCATCTTAAAATTATCATCTTGTGAAGAGTTTTATTTTACTCTCTTTGTAATTCCATTCTGTAGGAAAATACTTTTAAGCCTCAGGTGATTCTACAGTAAGTAGTGCAAGCTCAGAGTCCATTCTTGTGAATGTGATATCAAAGGAACACATTTCTTGACTCTTTACTCCTGATGGACCATAGGGAAAATTAAGATAAAACAAACAAACAACAAAAAAACTCAAGATGATACTTTTGATGTTGCATTCACAATAATGGACATACTTTGGGTCACAGTGATCTTGGACTTTGGTCACCAAAATCTAGTTCATCCATGAGCCCAAGTTGACAAAAATGTTAAATATTCTTTAAAGGCATTACTTTCATACCATGTTCAAGAAATATACAGATGTTACCTAACTGCAGGGAGATCTAAGTGTAACTACATTATAGTGTGTGAACAAATAGGTTATAAATATTTTAATGCCACATGCTACACTAAACATGTGGTTAACCAAATACCACAAAATACTGTAATAATGAGTGAATCTGGCCTTTCTATTCTGTTCTAAAGATTCACTAGTGTTTTGTACCTTGTGAATTGTCTCTATTTACATTCACAGGGCTGTCTATGTCTTTCAGCTGCAGTACCAAAGTCAGGTACTTTGGCAAATAGTCTTTAATGGAAAAGGTCAACAGGAGCTATGCTGGAATCCAAAAAGGCTTTCAACAAACAATCTACAAACAAAACAAACAAAAATGTATTTGGAGTCTAGGAGTCTAGTAGCTGGCTGGCCGGCCGGTTCCCATGGCTGGCCAGCCAGCTACTTTAGGATGAGAATGCTGATTCCAGTTCCAGCAGAGGGACTGCAAACATGCTTAAAAAGGAGGAGAACAGGTGACACTGACAAGGGATAATTGGCAGAGTGGAAATCAGTGAATGACAAAGGCACAGATAGAGGTCATTAAACCATATATGGGCAGAGCAGGAAGTTGGGCTGGAAACCATGACAAAGGGGGATAATGAGCTATAACCCACAGATGCAAGATGGAGTTTGGAAGGGCACTGGAGAAAAATAAAGAACACAGACCAACTTGAAAATGAACCACAGGATTTGGAGGTTACCAATACAAAACAGTAATGTAGTGTGAGGTGTGACTCCAGACCTGGATAATGATTACCTCCTCAAGAGTGCTCTTGGCTTGATGAGAAGTTGTGAAAGGGTTTTTTGTCACCATGGACAGAATTCTGCAGTCAGTGTCTTTATTGGTCTTCCAGGCCTTTTGATGAACCTCCAGTTACCATCTTATTTTTAAAAATGTTCCAAACTGTTCTATCAACCAGTCCCATTATTTTTGCTTCTCTCTTATTTTTGTGTTTTCCAGTCTAAAGATGGCCTCCTTCACTTGCATAGACACTCCTTTGGACCTCATGTTGGGTGTTCCAGTAAAGATTAATTATTATTATTAAGTAATAATTCTGGAAGTCAAGAGTCATAATGGGAAATAAGAGCTATAAAGAAGGCACAGATAGAATTAAAATTAGTTGTTGTGACTGTTCTGAAGAACTCACATATATTCAGTTGACATTTCATTTTTCACATTTTTCTGTTCTTTGGTCATTTGCTCTGTCCTCTCATGAGAGCGCTGTGTTATATAATGTGTATTTTCCTTGTTTGTGCTTAAATAAACCACTCAAAAGACCATCTTAAAAGTTTATTCCCACAATAGTGATATCAGGAGATAATAAGAAAAAGAAGGAGGAGGGTGGGCTGCCTTTATTAGAAATGGAATTTAGTAAATCACAATTAATTTTTGCATCACTAAGGATGTAGCCAAAAAGAGGGAAAATCACAATCATCACAATTCTCTGTATACAGGAATCCCTGCATTAACCAAGAGGAGATATTATCAAAAACATTCATGGACAAGCTAAGGCACCAAAACAGGATAGGGAGGTAAAAAGATAACTGGTAGTTTTGGAGGAGTTTATGAATAAAGTAAATTAGGGACGGGACACAGTCACATTATCTGACACTGGGGAAAGAGAATGAGCATAATTTGTCTTTCAATTAACCAGTTTGTCATTGTAAATTCTAACCAGATTTAATGTTCATTAAAATACCTTTTCACGATAACACACAGACTATATATAAAAAACTGTATCTCAGTCCACATTTACAGTAAATATAGAAAAACATTTAGGCTCTGATGCACAAACATAGATATTCAGTGAAATTTAGACAATTCATCAGGGCAACACAATCAATAGTGATTCTCAACTTTCAAAGTTTTCCAAAACACCTATAGGTTATATTAGCCTTTGTTTATGCAGTGATTATTTAAGCAAAAGAAGTTTCTCTGTCTTCAGTCCGAGTCAGATGTTGGCAGAGGTTGGTATTTAGCTTTGGTTTTCCTTACTCTGTAGATCACCACTCCACAAACCAAGAGGCAGCCGACAATGAAGATGAGGTTCGTGGTCAGATTCATGCTCAGGCCAGATGCTGAAATGGAAAAACAGACAATATAGACATGATATTAATATATTGTCCTTATGAGCTTATAATATACAGTGCCTTGAACTTTTCCATTACAGCCACAAACTTAAATGTATTTTATTGGGATTTTATGTGACAGACCAACACAAAGTATCGAAATGAAAAAACAAACAAACAAACAAACAAACAAACAAACAAACAAACAAACAAACAAACAAACAAAACTTGTGTATTATGTATTCAGCCCATGAGTTATTACTTTGTTTGCATGATGCTGCCACCACCATGTTTCACTGTGGGGACGGTTTGTTCAGGTTGATGTGTAGTATTAGGTTTCTGTCACACATAGCGTTTTGCATAAAGACCAAAAAGTTTTTGGACTCATCTGACCAGCAAACACATTTGCTGTTTGCCTACATGGCTTGTGGCAAACTGCTAACAGTACTTCTAATTACATTCCTTCAACAATGGCTTTCGTCTTGCCACTCTTACATAAAAGCCAGATCACTGGAGTGCACTGCTAACAGTTGTCCTGTGGACAGACTGTCTCATCATCTTCATGATGCTATTTATTCATTCATGTTCTTTAACAACCGTCTGAGGCCTTCACAGAACAGCTTTTTTTATACAGAGATTAAAGACTTCTGAAGGAATTGGCTTTTTAAAGTAAAGTAAGACTAAACAGGGCTAAATACATATGAGAGCTGCACTTTTCAGATTTTTATTAGTAAAAAATCACTATGTATCATTTTCGTTTGACTTCACAAATATGAGATACTTTGTGTTGGGCTATCCCAAAAAATCCCAATAAAATATGTTTTATATGGATTTTTAAAGTAATTCTTAAACAACAGGAAAGGCTTAATCTAAATTCAAAGACTGTAACTTATCAATACCTCTATAGTTATATTTCCTTTACACAGAGGTTGATCTAAAAAACAGAACTCTTCTCTAAAGTATCTAACTAAACTACAATCTCAGCATTTGTTATGCAATTAAATCAACATAACATCCATCAACTCACCTTGGCTGTCGGCAGCTCTGGCAAGACGCAGAGGTCCCTGGGAAATGGAGTGTCTGCTAGTCTCGACTGCAGCTTCTCTTTTGCCACGATGGTGGGATGGGATGCATCCCTGAGAGCACCTGGTTCCAGGGATCCCACTCTCACACAGGAGAACTGAACAGGTGATGTAAACCTGCAGAAACATGGAGGTAAAGTCAGACTAGGTCAATAAGTTTTGATGGTATCTATTAAACACTGCACCATAGTGCTGCTATTTTAATAAAACATATTTGTATTGTGAAGTAACTTTACCTCTGGCTGAGCACCAATGAATTCAAAAGCCTCCATTCCAAATCTGAACTGAGACTTGGAGCCAGGATAAATCTTCACTGTCTTGTCCTTCACACACCTGTGACAACACAGTTACAT
>OMLM01007785.1:0-12137 GCA_900302695.1 Helostoma temminkii | reverse complement strand
GGGGGGGGTTATTGATTGTGCGGGGGTGTGGCTGGAGACAGAAGGGAGTTGAAAATGCTGGCCGAGGTGAGGAGGTCATGCTTAGATACACACAAACACTGCAGTGCACAGAACCACAATACATAGGTGCATAAAAATGAAAATCTGTCTGTCTCTCCTGGCTTCAAGTCAGTTAAAACTCTGACGGGATGGAGTGGGAGTGGGGGGGTTGAGCCCTGAAGGTTCAGCTCCCTCCTCCCACTGACCTTCTCCATCTCTTCTCCAGACCTTTTGCTGTTTTGCTCTTTCTATGTCCTTTCTCCCATTAAGTACCTTCTTTTTCTTGTCTTATCTCGTATTATCAGAGTTTGCTTACTAAATTTAAGTCTATCAAATGTATATGTTCAAGACTCAATATTATTAATCCCTGAGGGAAATTATGTAATTGCTCAGTAATGTGTACATAGAACACAACTCATACATAAACAGTTACAATACTGTATAATCAAAGACACAACAGAAACTGAGGATTTTTAAGTAGTTCATATTTGCCCCATAGCCATCATGATGCTCTTGTTAGAGCACCTTTCTGATCAACAGCTGGATGCTGTGACTGCACATGTTTTAAAGTGGATGTTGCCAAAAACCTGCTGACATACTGAATGAGTAGAAAAGTTCTTATTTGACTGTTCAAAAAACAAAAAAGTGCCACAGTGTCCTTTTACCCAGTATGTTGCTGGTATTTAAAAAGGATTTAGGATATTTATTTATTTCTTTTTTTGCACAAACACACCAACACACTTTCTTTTCTGACTGACCTTGCTTGCAGCCATATCTCATCCATGTGAAAACTCAGATAGCCTCCAGCTCAGGGGGGCAGGGTGGGGTTCCTCGCTTCCACTGCATGCATGGACAACCCTGTACGTTTGTGTGTGAGACCTTTTGGAGTGTGTATGTGTGTGTGCGTGGCCTGCATTTACGCATGATCGGCCCTGGATTCTCTGTGAACTGCGTGTGTGAATGTGTTCATGCGTGGCTGACATGTATGTTTGAGCTTTTATGGGTTACATGTACAAGTAAGGAGAGTGTGGGAGAAATGCATATTTACACTTGTGTTTGTGTCTGAAACACAGAAACCTTAGTAAGAAGACAATAGTAGTGCTGAGTTCTGTCAATAAGAGAACACACTCTGCACCATGTTTACAATGTTACAAAGCATAGAATGATTTCTGGTGATAAATAAGCTCAGTGCTTAATCAAAACTGATTCATTTTCTGCTCACTGACTAAAGATTGATTTATTTCACCATAGATTTAGCAAGAAAACTTCCTGTGCTACATATTGTACTGCTATTGTACCATTGTTAGTATCATAGTAGTATTCTTCACACATTTTCATCAGGAAATGATGCAGTTTGTGCAGCACCAGATGCTTAATAGGGGCATCAACTATATTAACTATGTTTTAGCGATGAAACTGCAGATATACAGTATCTTTTCTGGAACCTCACTTAAAATGTAGACTGAAGTTTATTGCACTCAGTGTGTCTATACAACACTACAAAGTTTCCACAACTTGTTTCAGATGTTAATGATAAACAGTGACATATATTAGAATAGATGAATTTGCTTTGTAGCTCTTTATCAAATATGATGGATGGTGATGATATTTTCCCTAAAAATTAAACCAAGTCTTGAAGTTTTATTTCTGAATGTTGTGTTGGATTCTTACTGCTGAGAAGTTTTCATCTGGTGGAACAGTGTTTGTTTCTATTTTTACTCATGCAGTCTTGCAGTGTGATACTTGTGTGTATGTGTGGATGTTGTTGGTGATGTCACTGGCTGTAGTCTTTCTTCACATCTCTTGCAATGTTTCTGTCATCAGCTGATGTTTTCTGTTTGACTGACCCATGCTGGGTTTATTGCTCAGTGCACCAGTGATTTCTTTCTTTTTCAGGACTAGCTATGTCCAGTTGTTTGTGCAAAGGCTTTTTTTTCTCCTTTCTGAAATTCAAAGTAGCTGCTTATCTCTTATACACAGCTCTCTGGTCCCATGTCAGCTTATCCTTTTGTAACAACAAAGGCAGTCATTACTTTTCTAATCTAACACTAGTTATTTCTGTTAATATACTACATCTTCTACAGTTGAATTCATCTGTAGTTTTAATGAGTGGCTGTGTAAGAAGATGACGTTCACCTACTAATGTCTGATTGTGTGAGTGTTTCTCTAAAAGATGAGATAAACATATTGCTGCTTGTGTGTTGTTTTGGTTTATGTTGGGAGTTGGGGTCATGGTTTTGTTTATTTTACCAATAATATGCCATGTCTTATACATACTTACTTACTTGTGCATAGTATTTGACTTTTGTGTTTGTGGGACAGTTTGTAGCTTGTATGTGTGCGTGTGTGTCTGAGGCTTATTAATAATGTATGAGGTGGGAGTGGTAAAGGAGAGGGGGTGGTGACAGATGGAGAATTAGTGTGTGAGTGAGAGAGAGAGAGAGAGAGTACGTTCTGAGAAACAGCGAGAGAACAGAGGGAGAAAGGGATAGAGAGAGTGAGGAAGACGAAAATAGATTAAATGAAAGACATGGACAGACTGTAGTGTTTCCTCCATTTTTATATCTGTTGCCTTTGTGTCTCTGTGGTGGATTCCACTGACAGTGTTTGCTGTTTTCTCTTTGGTTCCCTGGGTGCTGAAGGATTGGTAGAGATGGAGATACAACAGAGTCACCGGGCACAGCTGTACACCTGGACGCAAGAGCTGCACTAACTGAGGTACTAATATATAGTACGTGTGTGTGTGTTTGTGTATGTTTGTGGATGGGAGAATCAACAAACCTCCTTTCAGTTTTCAAAGTTTAACCACCCTTTTATCAAATTAAACAGTTTTTACAAAGCACTGAGATTATTTAGTGATATGCTTTCTGTGGGAAATAACAATTTGAAAATATAACTGATTTTCAACATCTTTGTTGAGATCTGTAATTCAGTTTCACAGCCAGCACTGTACTGTCCATGTGCATCAAACGGAATACAGTCTTTAGTACTTTATCATGGGGTTGACTTTGTGCCTTTGTCTACATTTTGTTAACAATATATTTTGGTGTAATAAACACTGCCTGTATGTGAGTGCAGTTGTACAACTTTAATTCATTTGTTGTGCTTGTTATTGTGGATACTAAGCTGTAGCCAGTAGCTTATTTCACACATTCATCATTGGCTATTTCCAGTTTTGTGTTTTTGTTTTATATTGGCTTCATAATTATTCAGCCTTTTTAAATGAGAGCAAATGCAATGTAACTACAGCTGTCAATACTGCTAGGGTTCACATACACACACTTTGATTGCGCTGTCTGCCACAGTTAATTGCAAAAATATTGATTATGTTTTGTTTGCATATTACCTTTGTAACCCTTTTTTCAAAATCTGGTGTTTTTTGCCTTATCTGTCTTTTATTTCCTCTGTTTCAAAATGTCAATGTGGATTTTAGACCAATAAGTTAGTCTCTGTTCCTGCATAGCAAACATCTGACAAGACATGATGTGAGGAGGTACACAGGTCTCATCACACTGGCTTAGTGACTGATATTAGTTCATAGTCTTTAGATAATATAGACTTGCAGCTGTTTAATTGTTCCATTCTTACACTTGATTAGCACAACAGCTAATCCGTCAATGGGAGAGTTAGAGTTAGAGTCCAGCTACTTAGCTGGAGTCTGGTTTTATTTTATGTTATCATTGCTAAATGACTGTGACCTGGCATCAGATTTCATTTGATTTTGTGGAGTTTGGCTCAGTCTTCATGTCATGATCAAATTAGCTGGAGACTCCTCTTCTTCATTTAGATATGATTGGCCACACAAATGATTGACTGGTCTTTTTCATGTTTTTGAATATGGAAAACGACAGCTCTTCATTTTTCATGAGTTATTTAAAATAATTTAAAATCATTGTTTGACTGCTGTGATACTGACTGATCGACACAAACCTGTAGCAAGCAAGAACATTTCATATTGTTCTCCTTGTCTTTTCCTCATAATATAGAGCAGGGGTCAACTAAAAATCCAGGAGTTCTGGTAACCTCAGGTTCTACCTAGTCGAGGTCCAGACTGATTTCTCATTGCTTTCACCAAAAAGGTTTTTCTTTAAATTCATTTATTCATTTTATATATGTTGTTATGTACACATATTCTCAAAAAGGACAGAGAAAATATGATGTCATTGTTGGAAATGCTTAAACAATAATATAATTCTGGGCATTATTGCAGTTTTTTAAACGACTGTATTTTATATTGTTATGACATTTAACTTATAAACTGTTGACTGCATGGCCTAGGCTGTAATATTTTATTGTTACAATTCATTTAAAAGCTTAATTAATAAATGAAGGTTAAACAAGTCAAAACTTAAATGAAATTATCACATATTTTTAGGTTACTGTCTAAATGAGAGATTTTTTTGCAGAGATGTAATTTCACTTTTTTTCAGCAATCATTGTACTGTGAGAAGTGACGTCATGTCACATGACCAGCAAGTGTGTCCTGCTTGCTGTGTGGTGAATCTGCATCACACTTGTGACTTGTTTAACAGTATTTTTTCTCTCAAGTCAAGTTATTATTATTATAGTCTGAACAACATACATGTGATATAAGTAATACATGACTCACCATTTTTATGTGGGGTGCAAAACTCTCTTTATAGTAAAGACTGAGTGAGTGTAAACTCATTGCAGTCATTATTAAAATACATGAAATTTGACATTGCACGTCAAATTACAATGGTCTGTATAGAACTTTGGGTCCAAATCCAGATTGGAGTCCCCCCCCACCATTTTGGGACCCCTGGTACAGAGCATATATAATATAGCTTTACTCTGTACAGACTGTGTCTAGCTGTGTGTGTGTGTGAAAAGCCTGGTCTGCTGCACACAGTAGCACATATTTATCAGACATCGCTCTCACAGTTTATTTTGTGTGTGGTGTATGCAGTTGGGAGGATTGTTAAATTTATACACTTGCACGTGCAGGTGTGTGATGTGTGTATGTGACGTGATGTGGACGAGGGTTTGTTGAGGGATGTAGGAAAATGGACAGTAGTGGGAGTGCCAGAGCAATAAATACACACACACACACACACACACACACACACACACACACACACACACACACACACACACACACATACACAAATACAGTCCTTCTTTTGTTCAGGAGCATTGTGAAGAAGAGGTTAATGCACCCAGAAAACAGAGAGAACGGAAGAGAGAAAGGGAGAGAGACCCTAATGGACAACGACGGGCCTTTCACTGCAAATATTTGGTCTCGTACTAAGCATCCCATCCCCCTTTATCTCTCTCTCTCTTTTTCTGTCTTTTCCTCCCCCATATTTCCATGGCCAAAGGGAAAAGATCAGAGCAAATTGTCACTCTGTGATCTGCCCACGTTAAATTGCCTTATTTTGTAGAAAGAACCATGCTTAAGGCCATGCATGTAATGTCAGTCTTGTTGGGAAACAGATGTGAATTTGATTGTGAAGGCTGTTGACTGGATCGTTTGGACATCAGTTAAACATTACCAGTAGTCATTTAGAGACATTATTATATTTTCTGTGGAGAAACAACATCGGCTCTGAGAAGACGTGCTGCCTGAACGGCTGCATAGCACAGGCTTCAGGTTACGTTCACTATCAGTGTGCATGGCAGGTAAAGTCAGGGTCTGGTGAGTTTTGTCTCCACAGTCTGCTCCTCCTCTGTTCTTCTCCTCCTTCACTGCTGCTTGGACTGGTTTATTTTATGTAATCGTAGACATTTAGCTCCTAGATGATTCCTCTCCCGCCATGTCCAGTTAATCTTTTGGCTCAGCATTTGGTGTGTGTGTGTGCAGCCAGATAAGCCCTCATCAGCTGAATATTCAAACAAAAAAAACACTGGATGCAGCAGAAACCAAAATCCTATCATGAAATATTCTGTCTAAAAGCTGTGTGTTAAGTTTAGCAGGAGAGCTGTACAATAGTCCTCATCCTTTGGTGATCTCACCAGCTTTTTTCCCTGGGATCACCATTAAAGCAAAGCACATTATGTCACAATAAGGTATAAATACTCGCCGACAGGAGAGAAACATGAAAGATCAGGTTTATTGTTGCATGAAGGCAAAAAAGGGGAGAGATGTAAGGAATTGTGCGATTTCAAGTTTACAATAACAGTGCTGGCTGTCTCCTGACACACATACATCACATACATTAGATATCAAGTGCCTTAAATATGTATGTTAAAATGCATGTAATGAGGAAAATAGCAGGTATAGATAAGATAATGGTAGAAGGAAAAGAAGGATAAGACTCAGACTTTCTTGATTCCAGGGAGCAATACAGATGTTGTGTCCATGAGCCAGGTACTTAACCTACATTACCGCACAGACATCCATCTGTGTGCGTGTGTGTATGTGTGCTTTATATAAGTCACGGGCATATGACACACTACTAAAAATTTGATTCAAACACCAATCCTTTGGAACAATAGGTTAAAACCTGCTAAAAACAATGAGGTGCTGAGAGAGAGTGTGTGTGTGTGTGTGTGCGTGTGTGTGTGTGTGGCACATCAACATTGTGTTGACTGCTTCACAGCGACTGTCATGCACACTTTTTTTGCATGTGAGCCCTTAACAGCGATGGCTCTGTACAGCCTTGAGACACAAACGTCTACAGTCATGGCCAACAGTTCTGGCTCTGCCACGGATTTTGTGCTGCTTGTATTTTTAGATTTGATTTCTGCATGTTTGGGGCAGCATGTAGCTCAATTGGCAGGGCAGTCATCTTTCAACCCCAGCGTTGGCAGGTTCAGTTCTCTGTCCTCCCGAGGCTACATGCTGAGGTGTCCTTGGACAAGACACTGAAACCCTGTAGTATTGAGTTCTATACATGCAGCTGTTCAAACAATGATTTCTCCAAGGGGATCAATAAAGTATCTATTGTATTTCTGTGATATATAAAAAAATAGCATATTAGTATTTCAAAAAACATTTATTGGCAAATAGATCTAATTTATGCAAAGAGTCAGTATTTACAGTGTTGACTTTTCTTCTTCATGACATGCTGGATCTCAGCCTCTGGGCCAAATCCTGACTTATGGTGATCCACTCTTGCCTTATCAGTGCTCAAAGTTAATCACAACTTGTTGAAATTGCTGTCAACATGTTTGACCATGACTGTTCTTGGACTCAATGAGGATCTGATAAGATTTTGTAGTCGAAGATCAAATGTATGGCACATATCACATTTGATCTTCGACTACAAAAATCTTATCAGATCCTCCTTGAGTCTAAGAACAGTCATTATTCAGAATATATCTCAGGAATTCCTGGAGGGAATTTCATTACATGTGGCACAAACATCTATTTGGGCACAAAGATGAACAGATTAGAATATAAGTCTGGACATACAGATACACAACACCTTGTGGTGGTAATTCTAGTTTACTCCTGTCTTGTCTCTACTTTGACCATTATCATCACACATCAAACAGTATTCTATAGTATCCTCTTAAGAAGAACACATCTTTAAAAATCCATATTAAATGACTCCCCTTTTTGTCAAATGAAACAGCAACAGTAGACTAGAACGCTGGCAGCTCAGAAGTCTCACTGACAGATCTCATGGACTGGCAGTGGCGTAACACTGTGATAGTGTTTCCAATGACGGACTGAAATCACTACTTTATATAAATGGCACTCAGTAAATCGCAGTAACATGTGTAGATGTGTGTGTAGCATAAATCCACAGCAGTAAACACAGTGATGGCTGCCCTCAATCTGAACACGCTGTCTGGCTCTTACATGTTCTCTTGTATTTTTCCACTCAATGACTCTACTGATTGGTTAGGACTCGGGGCTCAGCTTGCCATTGGCCTTTGCTTCACTCAGTCGTGAAATGGTTCCTTTAATTTGTGACTGCTGCTGGAGCTGGTTAGGTTTCATCCTCCCTCACGTCAGTTTAGCAGTTATCAAGATATAGCATGTGGAGATATGTGATCTGCTGTTCTTTTCTGTCTTTTTCTCTTTCTTTCCACTCACCCCAACCAGCTGAGGCAGATGGCCGCCCACCCTGAGCCTAGTTCTGCTGGAGGTTTCTTCCTTTCTTAAAAAGGGAGTTTTTCCTCTCCACTGTTGCCTAGTGCTGCTCAAGGGGGATTTGTTGGGTTTTCCTTATTATTTAGTTGTATTGTAAGGTCTTAAACCTTACATTGCAAAGTGCCGTGAGATGACTTTGTTGTGATTTGGCGCTATATAAATAAAGTTAAATTGAATTGAATTGAAATTGAATAACACTGTATATGCTGCAGCAGCACTTTATCTATCCTCATCCACATAACCCCTTGTCATTTGGGTCGTATTGAATAGCTAAATTCTCAGTAACATATCAGGTTAGTAAGAGGTATATGTTTAATTTTTTTGACCACAGCATTATTGAACAGTATTAGAAGTAGTAACTGTCAAGGAAACATCAAACAAAACTGTAGTCAGACACTGTTCAGGCTGTTAAAAAGAAATCTTTCTGTTGCTTCCCACCGAATCCACAGTCACAAGTCATTAATGTATATTTATGGTTTGTCAGACAATGCTAAGAACATAAGGGTCAGTTTGAATTCAACTTCTTTTCAGCTTGAAACTGTTTTTCTTTCTTTCTCTCAATCTCAGCAACAAACTCAGGACATGGCCGACGTCGTCCTAAAATCCTGATTTGTTTTACAAGTGATCCGTTTCTTTTGTTTGGTGAGCACTTGAGCATAAATGTTGTTAATTATTTACTTAATCGTGTATTTAAAACTCAGTGCTTTGTGTCTCCTGTAGGGAAGGGATGTGTGTGTATGTGTGTGTGTGCATGTTATCTGATAGATATCTCCAAAGTGTTAATTAGATTTGTCAGCAGCAGCAAACTCCACCAGCCCTCACAGCATTTTAAAAGCAGACACACACACACACACACTCTGACAGACTGAAAAAAAGCTCTCTTACAAAACCAAGCACGCACACACACACACACACACATACACACACGTGCTTAATCCCTTTTAATGAGTGTCCACACACACTCACAGACACACAGAGACACACTTCATCACACCTTTGAGAAGAGATTGAGTGCAGTAATCACTACACACATACATGCACGCTGACATGTCAGTCATTTTAACACCACGGTCCATTAGGGGGGAGAGAGGTGGGCTTTCCTCACAGTGCTTACATGTGCGTAAACACACATGCACTTCATCTCAGAAATACTCAAGCACTCAAACACACACACACTCACATACACTAAGCTGTTGTGTCAAGTAGAAGCGACGAGGAGCTGAGAGCGGCTGACACAAAGAGGACATGTGGTCCCTCAGTAAAGTACCATATTCTCTATATTATCACTGCATCGGCTGAAACAGGAAGAAAAAGGGTAAAATCAACATGACAGGAAAAGAGAGATGAGGTGTGTAATGAAAATGGTTCTAGATAATGTGGAAATATATGAGAGTGAACTCAGACCAGCTGTGTTTTCTATAGAAAGAGATAGACAGCGTAGATGTAGTATCATTCTACATAATGAATAGAGAAGACAGAGCACAGGGAGGTTTCTCATTCCTGCATTCCGATTGGTGGACTCCCATAATGAAGCTAATGTCATTTTACACATTGTACATGAGCAAAATAGAAAAAATGAAATTTGGCAATAGTATAATTATCACAGAGAAATTGGAAAAGACAGCTGTGTGTGTGTGTGTGTGTGTGTGTGTGTGTGTGTGTGTGTGTGAGGCTGCAGAACAGAGCAGCCAATGGCAGAATGACTTTAATCACCGTGGTAACCTCAAGGCAGATGGGCCCATGCTGGCAAATTAGGCCTGGTAGCCATGCTCACAGAACATCACAAACACACACACAGAAGCGCTTCTTCCCTCTTACAATAAACTTGACCATCACAGCTAAATGTCTTACTTGAACTCTAACCTAAATGTAACTCCAGACTTAACCTCCAGCTCTGAGGATAACATGCTGCTCACTTTTGTCTCTTTTTGCATCTCTTGAGACGTAAATCACTTTTTTATTGAATTCTGAACTTTTGATGCTAAACCGAGCAGGAGAAATATGGAGCAACAGCTAACGTCAAGGCCCAAGGGCACTTCAACATCAGGGTAGGAGGAGCTGGGGGTCAAACTGCCAACCCTGCAATTAGTGGTCAACCTGCTCAACCATCTGGGCCACAGTCATTAGACATCTAAATTATTTAATATATCTGTATGTATATACGTTTTTGTTTATATGTGGCTCTGTGACGGACTGGCGACCTGTCCAGGGTGTACCCCGCCTCTCGTCCGTATGACAGCTGGGATAGGCTCCAGCACACCTGTGACTAAGCAGTTCAGAAAATGGATGGATGGATGGATGTATATGCAGAGAACCACATGAGTTCAAACAAAACTATATCAAATGATGAAATGTCTGTCTGATCTTTTCATGTGTTAGACAGAATATATATTAGCACTGTCTACAGAGACATTCTTTGACAATTTTGTCCCAGTTGTTTTTGTCCAGTTAACAAAAACAAACTATAAAGACGCAGAATGAAGATGTTTAAAAACAAAGCAGAGTTAGAATTAACACCACTTCTCCTTATGTTGCGTTAATGTGAACAAGACAGACATGAGGTCACGATGACTTTTGAGCATCAAAATCTAATCAGTCCATCCTTCAACTGATACTTCCCATGTCTTTGTTTCTGTGCCTATATCTATGACATGTATTTCATCACCACCACAGTGCGTGAAGTTTAGACACAGCCCTATTGCACTGATTGTGTATGTGCACATGTGCCAGAAAACTAAAGCAGCTGCTTTTTTCATACATTTCACACCATTCTTGTGAAGCAGTTACTGTAAACATGCCGTTTCTGACATTTCTTCACACTGTTCAGTCAAAAACAATAAAGAATACTTCTTTGCCTCACTGCTACCAGTGAAGTATGAATAGAAATGCTGTGCATGTCATGTCGGGGACCAACACCTACTAAGATTTGGCCTTTAGGCATAGAGTGAGTGTGATTTTATGTACAGTGCAGAAAGAAAAGCTGCATGAAACCTCTTCATGACATATTAATAGAAGCCCCGCACCTGACCTCAGTAGTCCACTGAGGAATCACACACTTGTGCACATCACATTAATGTATGTCTGTGTATGTCACCATTATGTCAAAGGCAGCCGAGTGTTCAGTTTATTTTTTAACTGAAATAACTACGTACACATACCACTAATATCAAACTAATATTGTTTCTTTACATACCCCATTCAGGCATAATGTTATGACCACCTGTACAATCTAATGCTATCCAATACAACAGCTCTGCCATGAATTCCACATGTACAAAGTTGAAATTTTTCAGTTTTTAAGTTGTGACTGCCAGTAATGTGATAATTCTACTACATGTGTATTATTAAGATCACTGTGGATAATGGTGTTGTACTGGAGTACGCTATGTTAAGAGATGTCTCTAATGTTTTAGTCTCCCTATTTACATAAATACAGGGTTTACGAACTGTGTTAATGTGCAAATTTTAGAAGTGCTGAATGGCAGGCTGTGTTTTCTTGTGACTATTTAGATTCTCATGCTGGTTGTCTAATGCACATACATTTATACTGTATATTCATTGATCAAAGGCTTTCATCCAATCTCACCTATAGTGATAAACATCTCTGCCTCTGCTGTCGTTTGACCATAAAAGGACATATTCATACCATAGACCTCTTATGAATAACACCATGGTACAGTAGGTTCATGTTTATTCATACTCTCTCAGTATGCCACTTGGGAGCTTATGAGGCTTCATGTTTTTCACAGCCAACTTTGACTTTGCTATTAGGCTGTTTTTTAATGAATTTAAATCTAAAGTAGAAACTTGCTACTGAGAAGGATTTTATCTTTGTGTCTACAGATTAGCTAGTAAAGCATCACAGCAGGGTAATGTCATTGGCTGTTCCTTCAGTCCAGTGTAGGACAGATGCATACACACACACACACACACACACACTTTTCAGCTGGTGGCCAGACTGAAATGATGCCTCTGGATTTTTCAACTTTTATTGAAATCAAACACACTTATACACATACAAGTACACACATAC
>OMLM01007784.1:82327-98873 GCA_900302695.1 Helostoma temminkii | reverse complement strand
AATATTCTTACAAATGTTACTTTTATGCAGTGCTTAAGACTAATAACTGACAACATTGTGAAAAACTACCTAGAAACTTAAAGAAAAGAGAGAAAGAGAGCAAAAAAGAAGAGAAGAGAAAAATTAAGAAACATCTTTATTTTAGCTGCTTTCTCTCTGGGATAACTCTCTGATTTTCATGTGAACACATATCTTCTCTCCGTCTTTTCCTCTGGTCCCTCTCGTTATCAGTGGGTCTGAGAATTTTGAAAATATTAGACAGATGGACTAAGCTTTCCTATGGACACACACACACACAGTGATAAAGATACACTTATTTGTCCAATCTTCAGGGAAACTCCCAGTGGATGACAAAGAACATGGCTTTTATGACAGGTCATAAAGAAAAAAAAACAACAACCATCAATATCCTGTAAGTTTCACAATCTATAACATATAGTGCTTCAGTATTTTGCAGTAGAACAATAATTAAAAATACTGATTGGAATTGTTTGCATTTAGCCATTCTTTCATTTTAATACAAATAACACACAAACAATTGTTTTAATTTTTAAGATAATAATATTAATAATAATAACCACCCACCACATGAATTTAAACTGATCTCTTTTACTAATCTTAGAGTAATTTATTTTACTTCAAAACACACTATAATCAAACTTAAAGCTACAATATGCACCTAAGCTAACACTACCAAGAGTCTGTTTTGCTCAGCCATGATCCACCATGTTTTGCCATATTATGAAACTGTAATAAATGAGAATCTCCAAATCTCACTAATCAAGCAGAAATGACTGAAATCATCTGATTATTTAGATGAGGAAGTCTTACTCAAAAACCATTAGATTCTTTTCAGTAAGTCTGGCTCACAGGAAGCTTTAACACCATTCAGTTTGTCGTTTTTTACATTAGTGATAACAAAGATTGTTTAGTTCATCAGTTAAATAAAAAGTTATCGTTTACAAAAAACTAAATAAATAAATAAAAAGCATCTGACTTTACTAATATTGTCGCCTGGCACCTATTCATTTGTAGCCACATGTTTTCAAATTTCTATTTTGCATGTGACATAAAATACATTTTGTTATCAACTTTTACTTCAGTTTTGAGTTACTTTCTTGAAAGCACTCCACAAGTATTAAACACAGTGACCCAATGAGGTGTTTGTGTCCTCATTGCACAGACACTTAAAGCTGCCTTCGCAGGCACATACAGGAGCTTCTGTTTGTTCTTTTCTCATGGAGTCCCTCATACACAACTTTCGTTAAGAATAAACACAGAGCCAGGTCTATTGTTAGCACCAGATCATCCATCACAGAGAAAGAAAATGTGTTCACCACTTCAAACCTGTGGACCTGATTTATGTGGATTTTATAAGTGTGTCTCAGAGGGTCATAGAGGCCATTCTGAAATACATGTATTGCTCTGCATACTGGACCACATTGGAATTAACCATTGCAATTAACACTACACTATACAAATAAGTGCTGATAAACTATGTCATGTATATGACTATATTTTGTGTGTTCTGGGGCTAAAAACTACTTAATCTTTGGCATTTTATCTGCTACAAAATACACATAACTCTGTGCATGATCAAATCAAACAAAAAAGAAAAAGAAAACTTTATGTGAGGTGGTTGAATAATTCTGTGAGTAATTTATGAGAAACATAGCCTGCTGCTTTTGTCAGATCTTGGCCTTTTTCAGACAGGAAGGCCTACATTGCAGCTTGCCTGTTTTCTGTCATGTTGGCTGAGTTTTATAATTAGCAACCAAAACTGCAACATTATACAAACACTACAAAACAAAGTTGATTTGTCTTGAGCCAAGACCTTCAATATCAAGTATCTTCTGATACCAAGTCTGATACCAAAAGATAAATGTGTGAATTGCAGCTGTTGATAAAACCTGAATACCGAACGCTTCAAATGATTCGAGTACACAAAAAATGAATGTGAATTACATCGGAAGAATGAATTGATGTCAGAAATTTGACTTTAACATTTAAAATTCTGATGTTGTAGCTTTCTGTGACTCACTGAGAAACCCGTCGACCTACGACAGGAATCATGTGATTTATGGATATCTGCAACATTGTAACTTCAGTACATTACGATTAGATGATAATGCAACAGAATCTGAACAACAACTCTCCTATTGCAGAGGATTGTGAAGAGTTACTGAGGAGAGAGTGGTGGCTGGAAGGACAGAAAGAAAGGTTAAAAAGAAAGAAGTTCAGGACATAATTGGACTTTCTCTGTGTTTTCTCTTGCTCTCTGGATTAGAGTAGGGAGTCAGGCAGGATTTGGGACATATGGTAATTATCCCATCTGAGATCCCATCTGCGACCCTCTTGTGTCCCTAGCCTGTTTTCTAAACCCTCCCTAGCCCTCTCAGCTTAAGTAGGATTGTCTTTCTCTGCTCCAGAATCTCTGAGGTCACTAAAAACAAGCCAAGCTTTTGTGTCTCAACAACAGAGGATTTCAAATGAGGAATCACATACTGTTTAACCCTCTCTGGTTGGAGCCAGTACTTCATTTTCAGGAACACTTTTATTGTCCTGATGTGAGAAACACATCCTGCATGAATGCTTTTGCGAGTGTTGTATCCATAAAATGAACAGTAGTGTTTGGATGTGTATGGTGCAGAAAATAGCTTTATCTTGATCTATCAAAACTAAATATGTCAGACAAATCATCTCCCCTGCTGTCCTAACTTCATTAGAATAATATCACATTTATTTTAAAACTAGAATATATTTTGGTTCAGTCTATTCAGGGCAGATGCATACCAAGCTGACATCACAGATCTAGTGTCAACAAAGGCTAAATCACCTTCATCTGGGCCAAAAAAATGACACTTGAACACATGGTGAATACAGCAAACAGACAAATACTGCATTAAGTGCATTCTACACCTGCGTCAGAACAAATAGCACTCCATACTAGCAGGTGGTGCTAGTCTGTGTTCGTCATTCCAAACGATACACCACCATTTCCAGAAAAGCTTAAAGTTTGTTTGTTTACTTGAAACTTTATTTATCTGAAATAAAACAAAGTAAAGGTTGTCAGTGTTTTCACTTTCCAACTTAACTGTATGTTGTAAATGCAAGTGAAGTTATAGTTTAATGCCTGCAAGGTACTCAAAAATAAAAAATGGTCAGGGGCAAAAAAAAAAAAGGAAAGCTTGTTGAGTATGTGACAGATATCAAATTCTAAATTTGTTTGTAGTTGTAATACAGTTAAGTTGTAAACTTACTTACAAGTCATCACAAAGTTGTACGAACAAAAATACTATACTAAATATAATACTATACAATAATAAAGTGCTTTATATGCAGACAAATGATCTCTGTGACTAATATAGCTGTTATACTGAAGTACAAGTACTTTAGTCCTGTGGTGCAAGTTAGACACTTTGACATTTATGGTTTGCACCTTGACCCAGAGGCCAATGGAGCATCTCTCAATAGAGAGCTTGCAGAGGGGAAATCACTCACTGTTTAAAAAAATCTCAAGAGGCCACCAACTAGCCAGAGCTATTTTGCAAGAGGTCACAGGTCAGTGGGGAAACATTGTTTTCATCTTTAATATTATTTTAGAAACTAATTGTATTGTATAAGTGAAACCTTCACTAAATGTTTTCATTCAAAGTTAGTATATCTATGAAATACCTTGGAAAGTTGGATCATGTTTACAACATGTTTAAAAATGAATCAATTAATTAAATGTTTTACATTTGTCACAATGTTCATCAAAATCATTGTGAAATTACGAGAAACCATATTTTAATTAATTTTTATCAGCAATATTTTATATAATAAGAAATTTAGCTTTGCATCACAGCACAGCTGAGGAACACTAAAGGTAAAAGGCTAGAGTGTCCTACATCTGGATGACTCTGCTGGATGAATCTGGTGGAGAGTATGTCTGCTCCTCTTTAAGTCGGACATGTTAAAAGGTGGGTTTTATTTCATAAAGTATAGGATCATTTGATGAAATTCATCTGCAGCTGTACCTGGTGTATAAGAAAAGTATGCATAACTTAAATACACTGTGGTGTTTCTTGTTTACTAACCTAAGGATGTACCACTCACACCTTTCCTTTGCCATTAACAAGTGAACCATAATGTTAGTGATGCTAATGTACTTGTTCTCGCAATACTTGGTATGAGTATGATGAGTATGAGTATTGCAGGTTCCACGCATGCTTTTTTTTAAACTACAGCCAACAAAACACAAACAATCAATCATTTCATCACATCATCTTCATATTTGCACAGATATAACAAAAGATCCAATTAATTAGCTGAATTGTTTCATAGGTGTAGGTGAATATGGACAGAAAGTGGCTGAAGTATTTAACCATTCTGAGTTTTCAGCTCTTACATAGTCCTAGTAAACAAATTACTTCTAAACAGCCCAGTTCAGGAGGATGACTGTGACAGTTTCTGGACGGTTTCTTAAACCCACTTCAAAATGTGATATCAGAAACCAACGTACCTTCTCCATCACAGCCGACAGACTGAGAAGCGTCTGCTGTGTGTTTTCTGGGACAGAGAAGGCAGAATTCAGGGTAATGGATTCCGTAAATATTTAGTCCATGCAGTGAAGTCATGCATCATACAGAAACACTAAAATAGTACCAGCCACAGATGCACTGTCAACAGTGAGCTCTCTCTGTCCACTTCACTGTTAAAAAGACATCTATCTAAACCTTAAGTCATTTAGGCTTCAGAGAAATACAAAACAGTATCAGAAGCATCTCTGTGAGTTCAGTGCCATGATTAGGTCTGTGAAAGTGCCCATACCTGGTGGTCTCCTGTTTGCACCTCAAGTTCACAAAGATTGTTCCAGTCAAAGCCAGTTGAAATTACCTGCCATCGCACATGTAGATCTGATCTGATTATCTCAACCTTCTCTCTAGAGATCTTCAGCGAGCGTCACCATTACCTCCTCACTGGGAAGGTGATGATGGTGTTGCTAAAGATTAATCACCATGACTCACTACTGTAAGTGCTTCCCATTGTGCCTCTAAGTGGTGAGGACTGTAGATGGCTAGTGTGTGCACCAGGACCCTAGTCTTCATCATTGAAAAGTATAATTGAAAAAATATAAACAACACATCACTGTGGAATTGTCATCTTCTAGGATGAGAAGTTGCCTCTCTCTCTCTACCTCCCTGCCTTTGCCAGCTGGAGATTTTAGGTATCTATAAATTCACAATGAAGTAAAAACAAAATAATAAAAGAAAAATATTACCACGACTCAAATATATTTATCACTTGTCTTCTTCTCCTTGTCAACTTTGTGTCTGATAAGGATTATAAAACACACAACAGCTTGAAGTTGATTATAAAAAAAATGTTTAGATCTTTCATTTATGCATCTCTCACTTTAATTATAAAGGTGTATACCTCTTACAGTTAGGTCCAGAATTATTTGGACAATGACAGTTTTTATTTTTTTGCATCTATACACCACCACAATGGATTTGAAATAAAACAATGAAGATGTGATTGAAGCATAAAAGTGTAGTTTCACTTTAGAAGGTTTCACAGAAATATGGCATTTAGTGTTTAGGAACAACAGCCATTTTATGCAAAGTACTTTAATTTTCAACGTCCAAAAACAACAACCACATCTCATTATATTACATCATTGTCATTTCATATAGAATGAAATTTTCTTTTTGAGGGACAGGGCACCTACGCATGTCTTCTGTCCTTACAGCGTTCGTTCATCCAAGTGGTGATGGACACATCACAAGCACGTGCTTCTGTACACACGCATGTACTGTGAAACTAAAGTACATACGTACGTATATGTGTGGCCATAATCACCTGTAATCACCATAATCACCACAGTATGTGTGGAGGACATAGACTGGAACAGGTGGTTCAAATACATAGCTCTAGGTGATAAATGACAGTCATAACCACAAATCACTGCCATCATCAACAAAGGCTCCTGAGAGGTGTGACTGGGTCTGCCCCGCAATCAGCAACTTATTTCTAAAGACGTAAACAAAAGCCCTGCATGGCTGCACTTGGGTCACACTAGACATGCAACTTGTCTCTGCAACACGTAAGAGGGAAAGAGAGACAGAACTTTCTAATGTGATAGTGATAGAGGCAGACACAGGGTTCGAAAGAGGTAGAGAGGTGAGCTTCTGGGTGAGCAAGAGACAGTTAGGACATGTGAGTCGCTCTAGAAAGACAACTACTTCACTACTACTCTTCTCTATTCTGCTATCTACTTATGGCCAGTATTTCATGAAAGTTTGCTGTATGAGAGTGCGCCTGATTTCAAAACTGATCAGGAACTTAAAACTCATGTGATCAATGTATTTTACATATTTCTTTCTCTCAGTTGTCTTGGTACAGAGTAAGTAACGGTAAAATCAGGGCTAATTCTTTTGCACATGCAGATGCGAATGGAAATTTAGGGTTAAGTTCTTAAATTATGTTCCATTTCATTTCCTGCAATTCCTTGTTAGAGCTGAATTCTTGGTCGTGGTGCCAAATCAACTATCTGAGTAATCATCAACACTGTAAAAATACTGTTGAAAATGAAGTGTACATTTTACAATTGTGAGTTTCCATATACAAACTCATTCCACACATGCACACTAGTTTCTAAGACTTTTGTTTTAGTATTTGACTGACAATGAAAAAGTCAAACTAAGAAAACAGAGTGTAAGACCAGGACCAACTTTTCTGGCACATGAGCAGACAGTGTATTGGCAGTGCACAAAGTCTATGTTGAGTCAGATTTTGGGATGTGTTTGGGGCAGAGGTTATAAAGTACACAAACTCAATACCCAAGTAAAAGTACCTAGAAAAACACTCTACTACAAGTAGAAGCACCCTGGGATTATTTTACTCAAGTAAATCTACTAAAATATATTATTTAATCAAATGATGTACAAAAGTAAAACTGCTCTACTTACAGAGGAAAACAGTATATTTTAAAAAGTGTAAAATCTGGTGCTGTTTATAAAATAAATGTAAATACCTAGTGCAGATTAGTTTAAGGTACAAATTATGGTAAAAATGTTTTGTTACCTACAGACTGAAGCAAAAACAGTAGTCAGTAAAAGTGGGGTTGATTTTAACCATGTTATGTAGTGACAGTGGATTAATCCATAAATGATACATCAGTATTATTAGTATTATTAGTAATTCTCACCAGAATCTAAAACTGCAAAAAGTAACTAGTAACTAATATTGTAAAATATTAGTGGAGTAAAATATTTCCCCTGCTTTGTAATGGTGTAAAAGTGGCATAAAATAGAAATACTCCAGTAAAGTACAGTACTTGAGTAAATGTACTTTGCTGCTTATCATGTCTGTGTGCGGGTGTCTACAGACCAGTACTGACATGGACACATGATAAAACTGACAACTGACATACCTGACACTGGGGACACGATGATGGGGAAAGAATTAATTGGCCTTTTGAAAAATGTTGTTGGCTAGTGGTATCAATTAGAGGTGTCCAGTGTATTTATGAACACATTTAAATTGTTATTGCTAACCTGTGACCACTTGGGTTCAGATTACACAGGCAGTTCCTCCCAGTCACCCCAGTGCAAGTTTACATCCATCACTTCCACAAGTGTTGAAACATGCCAGAAGAACTAGGCAATATCCCTTCTTAGGACCCCAGTCAGAGATTCCAGAGATGTCTGAATATTCCGACCTGCTGTGTTAAATGCAAACACAGACATGGCTAATAAGATTTCTAAAATAAAGGTGTGTGTGTGATGTTTATTTACCTTGTAAATATTGTGTTGTGTGAGTGGTGGAACTGTGTGTGTGTGTACATGATAAGACCATGAAAACACCTTGTTTTTTGGGTTTAGCACAGACCTGCCTTGAAGTTTTTTTACATGTGTTGTGTTATTCTTCAGCAGTTCAACCATTATAAACATGCCACTGGGGATGATGGGTGTTGGAAGGTTGTATCGGCCGCATTTCCAGTACAATGAGTTGTTCAACTTTTAACAGGCTGATGTGCTGCTGTGCTGCTGTGCTGTCAGCTGGGTCCCTACCTCCATCTGGTGCACTACAAGAGGTGTGAACATTGTCTCCTTCACTGCCCTTCACCTTTGGTTGCACTTGGTTATATTTGCAGTTCAGTTTACAAATACTTTGTGGCAATCAGTGTCAGAAACAATACAAAAAACACCCACTGTGCCCACATGTACATTATAAATACATGCACATATCCTATAGCTGTTTATAATTCAATATTTATTTCAGCATTCTTTGTACTCTTGTACAATAGTATTCTTGCCTACAAATTACACAAACATTTTAACTTTTATCCAGCATGTATCCCAGGGAAATACTGCAGCAGTGCACAATCTATGAAATAATTTTTATATTCCTTATTTAATCAATAAATGAGAGAACAGCATTAAAGTTGTTTGGGATCTGCTTGACATTTGTTGCTAAACAATAGTTTGATTAAGACTTTCTGGACTTTAAGCAAAAAACTGAGGGCACACCAAAAGATATTACTGTGGTCTATTCATTGAATTATGATCAGTCTTGGTTCTCATGTTCACCTTAAGGCACCAAAAACACAAACACAATATTTGACTTTAGCCTACAATAGTGATTAGGCTGCATGCTAAACACCAACTTCTCAACACACTGTAAAACTGAGGGTACTTGAGTTCACATCTCAGCTTACATTAATTAAAGCCGACAGTGCCATACTATGGAGGCAAGGGCAAGGCTAGGGCTGGAAAACTCATCAAAATTGAGGGAAGGATGCAGAAGGGCATGAAACTGAAACTAGAAAGAGAATCAGTCAATATGATGTGCTGGGGTTTGTCTACTACTACTACTACTACTACTACTATCCCACTAGCTACACCAATCAGCCACAACATTAAAAGCACTTGTTAACTTTAATGTTGTGGTGCACAGCATTAAAACTCACATTGATCAACATTAAACGTGCATTACAGTGCATTGCAGCTGCGGCTGGATAACAACAGATAGGTGAAAGTAACCATACTGACCAAGTAAATGCAAACGCTCCATCCCCTTTAATAATACACTTCAACATAGGAACAGAATGGATTTCTGCCCGAGGACCTTAGACAGCACAAGGTTTGGTATGGGGCTAGTAATTTAGCAGTCTGGTCTGAGTGCAGCCTAAGAAATGCTTTCAGTGCAATAAGTAAAATCCTAAAACCCAAGTCTGTAGTAGTTTAAAGATCAGAACGGATACAATTTGGCAATATTTTAAAGACAGAAATCATAAAAAGGTATTGATAGGTTTTTGCCAGATGGTATGGTATTGTTTTATAAAGAGGCAAGCAATCACTTTATTTGAACATTCTGATCCTTAGGGCAGTTGTGCTTGTTTCAGACATTCAGTTAGTAACTTATTAAGAAGAGCAGCAGCTAATATCAATACATGTTTGGTATTTGGCTGAATATGAGAAAGTCAAGCTTTGGAAACACACTGTGTAACTACTTAGTAAGAATAAGACCATGAGTAGTCAGATTTTGGAAACTACTGCTAATAGTTAGTAACTAGCTTTGGTATATTGTCAACATGGGGATGGATATTAAAGAAACACTGTACTGACTGTTTGGGTGCAGCTAAATAGAGAGGTGGTTCTGGGACACTGGAACACACAGCTGAGCCCTCTCAGTGTCATGTACCCAATTCAACAAAATATCAGTTATTGAGAGGCTGGCTAGTTTATGACTGTGTAGACTTGCCTACATTCTTCCACTTATACATAATTTACATTGGTGTTGTTGTTACAAATATTTTATATAGAGAGGTTGCTATTGGTTTTCTATACCATTAGTAGCATAGTGAGGAAAGGGTAGAAAGCAGCTTAGCCGCTATGGTACCATAACAGCTATACCAAGCTGAAGTAGCTGAACAGAAATAGTGCTGACATTTATTTTAGTCACTGGGTATACTGTAATGGTGTCTATGAATCAGTGGAAGTGCTCTCCATCATCCATTTTATACCAGGTTTGTGCTAGAAAATGATGCTGCTTACTGAGGGGCCCTGCAGAACACTGCATGGTCTGATACATCTCTGTGGGGCCAAATGATGGTCAAAACATCAATTAACATGATTACTGAGCTTCCCCAAGAAATGTCACCCATGCCTTGGCATATGTAAGTGTATATTACAGGCTGTTAACTGTACAATATACTGTACTGTAAAATGTGAAAAGGATCAAAACTATACATAATTTAAAATTAACACTGAGAATGTTAACTATAGGAAAGTAATGTCTGGTATAAGTGAGCACAATAGAGGGAGACATAAGTGTGGTCATTAAGCAAGTAGAGGCTATACCCAGTATCTTTGTTTTGGTTTTATTTATGCAACATTGTATTTATTACACTACACTGGGAGTGATATTACATGTGTATCACCTCAGAAGAGGAGAAAACTGTAGCTAAGTACAGTGTGTGGATAAAAGGTTGGGGATTTCATGGATTATATGTCTGGCTTATCACCAACACACTGTTGACTTTATTAAAAGATCCCAGAAACAACTCGAGGGGCATCTTTTAAAGTCGCCACTCTGAGCTCACTAGTACTAGTACTATAGCACAAGTACTATAGAGCAACATCTGAGACATTGGACATCTTGAAATTTTATATTATCCTGTCTATGACCAGCTTCACATAATTTGGAGCTGTGATTAACTGGATCAGGAAAAACCCAAGTCTAAAGAAAATGTTATGCGTCAGAATGTGCCATGTTTACTATCTACCAAATGGTTATTCAGAGAAAGCTTAAATGAATACAGAGCTCTTCCTGTAATGTCTGGACCGTTTAGTCTAAGAAAATCACCCTCTTTCTTGCTTTTATTGTGGACCAGCATGGGATCCATAAACATTGGCCAGGTCATCAGTTCCTGTGGATTCAACCACATCAAAATCCTGCTGCATGCACCCAACCCTGGACCTGATCATATTTAGCCTACCCAAAACTTCACCAACATGGGGACTTATTATAATATGCCCATAAAAAGACAATTATCTGCCACTACCCAAGAAGGCTGTTAACATGACAATAAATGGTAATATTAATTGAATTACTATAATGACTTCTTATAATGTGTTTGTAAACTCTGTTCGTTATACTGAATGCAATAATGTTTTTTGTTATCTGTACACACATTGTGGAACTAGTGCCACATGCACATGCTGTGGTGCCTCCACCTGCTGTGCCTTCCTTTTCCACTCTTGAGGACACAGCAATCACACCTGCTGCACCACCCATAGTGTCATCCTCTTCCACGCCAACTGAAGCCGTTCAGACCTAATTAGATTCTCATAAAACACCAGTGCTTTCTTCTGTGACTCCATGCAAATGCCTGTTTTTTGCATGCCTGTAAAGGACACCACAGTTAAGAGCAAGAAAAAAACAGGGAAGAAAGAGAAGGCCCACGGGAGAAGCAAAAGAGAAAAGAGAAGATTAAGTCCTATAAATGAAAACAGTCAAGGCCACTGTGCACCACCAGGGTTAGAAGCAGGGGTAGATGACTGGGCACAGTGTGAGTTTTGCCAGCTGTAGTTTCACCTCATCTGTGTCGACCTCAGTGATGCTCCAGATGGGGAATGGCTGCAACACAAGTGTTCCTTCACTGTATGACACACAATGTGCAAGCCAGAGAAAATCTTCAATATAGTTTATTAAAATAGCTTTATTTATTCAGGTTTAAATACTGTAAACCTACAGTATAGCTTTGGTAACATACTGTAACCATAGCTTCTGTGAATTGTGTGCAGCCCCCTGGGCTTTCGCTCTATGGATCTTATCCCTCTTTGCGCCAGCAGCTAAAGGGAACATTGTCAACGCCCACCTGGAGAGGGCCCTTTCATCTGAACGAACCAAGTGTCCTAGTACATGTCTGAGTGCATCACATATAAAGCACCGGTTCAGGCAGGATCTTCCCTGAAAACCGGCCTTTCCTTTCTTTTTCCTTCCAGGGACCAGTGGGGCCCAAAGCCTAGGGGGGCTGCACAGGGGTATCAGCACATAACAATAGCAAAGGAAGCTGTTCATTGTGGGAGAAGTGTGTGAAAAGGGGGAAACTAACCCTAGGGGACGGTAGGCCACACCTTCTGGCAGCTGAGGAGATGATGTTGAGCAGCTCCTGCAACAGCTGACCCATCACTGGAAGCAGTGCGGATGATAAATGCACGTTCCTGTGTAGGATGTTCTTCCGACCAGCCTGCATCGGCTCCTTAGCAGGGAGAGTATGCATCAGCAAACTAGCCAGGGAAGGGCCGGCAAAGGAGGCGGACTCGTCTGAGTCCGGGTCCAGAGAAAGCTGGATCTCAGGAGCAGACAGTCAAAAGTGTACTTAAGTACAGAACTTGAGTAAATATAATTTACTTATTTACTACATCTGCATTTAAAAGGGCTGTAAATCTTGCACACTATAGTCAACTTTAATCATATAATGCATAATTTCCACTAGCCAGAGTGGATGGTGAGCAACAAAGGTAATGTCAAGCACATGGAAGGACATCAAGACATAACAGTGCAGAAAACAGTCTTCCAGGCACTAGATTATCCCTGAATTCCCAATCACTGATGAGCAATAGAGTGACACATCAAGAAGGCTTGTGTTGTTTGTAGCCTATGCTGGTAAACTACACCAAGGTAATAAATGTGTTATATGGCCGTAGCCCTCTGTGTTGCATAACTGTGAGGTGGTGTGTCTATAAAACTAAAACAAAAATCAAACAAACAAAAAATTTATAAATTCTTTAAAAGCTGAGTAGTACCTGTGGTTAACTCAGATGTTTCTGTAATAACAGCATGACTCATTATCAAAAATTCATTCCTTGAGGATGTTTGAACAAGAAACAAATCAACACAATTCATAAATGTACTTCTGTCCATTTAATGAAGACATTGTTTAGATATTACTACATAACTGTGACTGTTGTTAGACAGAGGAGTGCTACATTTTTATTTTATTGAACACACCTGATACCGTATTAAACATACATATGCCTTTCACACCAATACACTGGTACTGTAAGGCTATAACGTCAAGACAATCAGTGATTACTGAATTAGAGAGTGGATTAATTATTTAAATTGATAAATACATTTTCTCTGCATTATGTACATCAGGTAGGCAAAAAAAGAATAGTTTGTATCACTACAGTATTTACACAATTCCATCAACATTTTCTATTTTTAACATAAATGACACTTTATATTGATTAATTGTTATTCTGTGCTTCTTCTGCATAGTCCTCCCAGTTCACATTGCAGCACTTTACACTGTTATTACAATTCCAATGTGATACTTCACACTCCAAATATACATATTGTATATAGGTTGATACTGATAAATGAGCGAAATGCAAAAAAGTAGGTAAGTGCATCAAAGTGTCAATTACAGTGATTATAAAAAGGTTACCAAAGATGAAAACAGAAGTCATTTATGTTTGGGACACAAAGTAAATTGACTCCTCGGGGCAGTGACTTTGAGTACTTGGCTAGCACTTTGATACTGGCAGCTTCTAGTGATATAGTAGTTACATGTTTGGCTTACATGCTATAGAAAAACAGTCACAGTGTGGTAACAAAAGCTGTGATACATTTTTGAAGGGATCTTTATATTCGTTTCATTCCCATCTTAATACCAATCATTACTGGACCCAGAAAATTCTAATTTGGTAAAGGAAGAGGAGGCTTTGGTGAGGTTGAGGTAGTATGAGCAAGCACCAAGGCTGATATCCAATGAATCAAACAAAATAAAGAAACAGCCTCAAAATGCCTATGAGGACACATGTTTAAAAAAGCCTCTGTGGACAGATTGAAGCCTTTCAGCCATGGTGGTTGCTGTATGGTTGGTACTGGTAAACAGCTCATTCATTTTCCATATTTTATGTGTTGTCATGTGTCGAAACCCCAGTTGTAGTGTATGCATTTGTAGCCAATTAGGAACAACATGTCTCATCTGACTCCACCCAGGACCAAACATGCATGTTGTTGTGCTGCAAAATCTGATATTCTGACACACTTTACTGGCACCCTTGGGGAAACTGTTGGACAGCTACCAACAGTGGATTTTGGCACTGCTATGGGGTTTCACAGTCTTAGCCAAGGACTCCTTGACATGTACCTAGGGGGAAGAGGGAATTGAACCACTGACCCTGGGATCCATAAACAACTTCTGTACCAGCTAAGCTTCAATGTATTTGCAAACTGTCATTCACATTAACTGTCAACATATCCCAGTGCTATGAGAAAATGCAGCTGCAGTTGCATTCAGTACAAAAATGCATACGTTTGATTGTAGTTGTACAGAAACATAATCTTTGGGAGACATGCTTGACCCAGTAGCTGCTGCGTTTCCACCTGCTTTCCATTTAGATTTTCGCTTTTTGATTTACACCAAATGTTAGTTGAATGTTAGGGGCTCTACTGACACCCCGTAAGTCACACACACAAACACTTCCTCCTTTCCTTCATTACCATCACTTTGTGACAGCACTACATTAACACAAAAGCATCAGTTCAAGAGAGGTCTAATAGTATAAATAGAAGATTTAGCTTGAACCCAGACTGTGACAACTTATTGGTGTTATTGTCCAAAGTCACTTTCACTCAGGAGAGTGATTATGGCAGAATGCAGAAAATAAAATAACACATAGATTACGTTAAATCTACGCATCTTATTTGTAGAGGGAAAACTTGAAGAAGGACTGGGTCCCAATGCCTTAAATAGCAGAGGTCACCAGTGTGTTGTTGTTTAGTCGGCATAGATGATGAATCCAGAGAAGGTGCTATACTTGTTGTTGTTGCCACCATGAGCTTTGCCTCCATCTAGTTTAATGTAGACCTCGTCTCCAGGCTCCAGATGAAGCACAGCGCTGTTGCTCGCATAGTCATAGTTCTGGTCTGCATCCTGAGCTATGGCACTGGCACGCACCTGCAGGAATGCACACATAACCATACGTACACACACACACACACACACACACAAACATACACAAATCATACAGTTTTAAGCACCAAATCATAAACTCAAACAGATTGTTTGACTGCTGCTACTGAACAGACCTACAAAACAGAAGTAATGCGCTAAAGTGGACAAAGTGCTCAAGGTTGCCTAGATATTGACAGATTTTCTTAGACCCATTTCATGCTGGTCTATGTCTGCACATCTGCAAGGGTCTAGGTGACAAAAAAAACATAAACCTGTGTTTTTAAGACAAGCGTGTTCATAAGAGCTAAGGCTTAAATGAGAGCTAAGAGCTTAAATGCCTTCATTGAATATCTCCCACTGTCAGATTTATGTCTTGTATACAAGAAATATGGAAATTTTGGAATGATGACTGTCTGTTTTTATGTGTAGCCCTGAGGATGATTACGTATCTGTCTAGTATAGCCTCTTGCCCAATGTCAGCTGGCATTGACTCTAGTACCCCTGCCTCTCTTGGATGGGTGGATGGAGAGATGGATGGTGGTGACATTGGAGGAAATGTCAGGCGCTCAACACAAGTATTAGAATTCATGGGAGCTTTGAAAGTGACCTTGTGTTTAAGAAACATAGCATATACTGTAACCACAATGTACCCAGTATTTGCCTGGAAATCTTTGCTGTATACCCAATATTCACATATACTCTGTCTGTGTCACTACTTATAAAGGCAAAAAAAGATGTTTCATGATGACGACAGCCTTGGACAGACCAACTCTGGCTCTGACTCACAGCTCTGACTTACCAGTTTCTATACGCGTCAACTATAATAGTTTCAGCAAGGCTAGTGTAGGGTTAAGTTTCAAAAGCTAAACAAGTGAAAACATTTAGAACCCATTTTGTGCTCAAAGCTTAAAACTACTGGTTTTGTGCTGCACTTCCCTCCACCCCTCCTGTTTGCTAACAAGGCATGTACAGATTGCCAAGAATACCGAAAACACAGCCTATGCATGTAGTCTTCCGCCTTCCTATTTTCAAGTAGCAATCAACACATACCAGCTTCTCTTCCTGCCTCACAGAAAAAATAGACACAGTAGAACAAACAGGACAACAAACAAACATAATCAAGCCTAATTAACCCATAAAAATAGCTTTAAAAGTTTTGCACCATGTCTCAAGTCAACCCTAGACAGTTCTGCTGTGAAACTAGCTTACAGTTTGCTCCGCTTCCACAAACTGATCACCACTCAGATGTGCGCACACACACACACACACATATATATATACACTTGTCCTCTAGAGTGTGGTCCCAGCTTGCTGATGTGCACACACTTACACATATATTTTGGCTAGCTCAGTATGGCAGCGGCAGACACAGAGTGTTTGCCCAAGGCTGTGATTGACGGCGATGGCCAGAACCTGCTATGACACAGTAAATATTTTATAATAAAATAAAGAGTTTAGTTTTACAGCTTTTGTAGCAATTAACTAAAAGGTTGATAACTTAACAGAAAAAATTACATCAATGTTGATGAGTGAAGTAAATTCTCAGAAATACCATTTTCAAAGTGTTTTGTTTACCTTGAAACA
>OMLM01007784.1:46569-65296 GCA_900302695.1 Helostoma temminkii | reverse complement strand
AAACATTACTTTCACACAATCCATCACAATTATCATACATATGGTAATCAACAGTGGACACACTCGCAGTTATGCAGTTTAGGGTCAGTAATGATGGTCAACGTTTAGTGTGGTTGATTATACAGACAAGTGAAAAAGTGTCCTCATCTACACCTCCCTGTAACCCACCCACCCGCCACCCCATCTCTCTGTCTGTCTCCACTTTTCCTCTCCCATGGGTGTCTCTTGTTCACATAGAAGCCAGAGAGCTCATTGGAGTGGAAAAGACCTTTTCTTCAGCTTGGTCTCTCTCTGCTCCTCTCTGCTTTACAGATAATTGTCTCTTTGTTTTTCCTCCTCTTACTGTACTTCATGCCTAACCCTGGATTTAAAACAAGCTCGCAGAAAACGGAAATGTTGCATCATGTCAGTGGTGGTATTTGACCAGGCCACATACAGTAGATCACTAGTAGTAGGCCCCAAGAATGTATGGGACTACAAAAATAATCCAACAGGAAAAGTAAAAGAAAAAATTTTTAAAAATTATTATGGAGCTTGTTACATTACTGACAATATAGTCATGCTTTTCTATGGTCTATGCAACACATACACACTATGAGTATATATAGAGCTGCAGTGGTAAAAAACTGTCAGTCTACAACTGAAGTGTCTTGTATTCTCCTGTCTTCCCTCTGCTTCTATCCCATGTCAGCACTCCACTGGGAATTAAATGCTGCCAGAACCCTAATATCTGCCGCCCATCAAAACCATAGCAGGCCGATGGCAGAGAGACAGGGAGAAGAAACAGAGAGGAAGCGAGACACATAGATAACTGGTAAAAGGCTGCTCCTCTACATATTAACATGAGTGCTAGCTTCGTAAGGGGCTGTTTTTTCTTAGCTGTGCAGTGACTGTTCACCTTTGAGAAGCTCACCACCGCCATTCTCTCACTGCGAAACTGGGAGTAAAACAGATGATTATCTGCTGACATTGTACAGTGAATCGCCTAACAGCTCTTTGCGTTTTTAGGTTTCTGTGGGGAAGAGTTTTCAAACTGAGCGGTGCTTCTCGAATACCTTTTGCGGTGTAACCACAGTGACTTCTGTATCCTGTTGCTATGTGCATACCCTCCACGCAAATGACAACCCAATGCATGCATTTTGGTGGAAAGGAACTAATTTGTACTACTTTTACAAATTCATAACTCCAGTCAATGTCCACAGTTGATAATGTTGTCAAAAGCTGTCCAGTTCCAGGTATCTGGCCATTCAACAAGAACGTCTGATGAACATGATTGGAAGGTGTTAGTGTGGCTGTATAGTCCTGCCACACTAAGGAATGGATACACTTGGGCCACAGATATTACACAGATCTTACTTACCTGTGGAGGTTATCAAGCTCAGTCCACATGATGGCCATACAGGCTACTGATCACTCAGACAGTATATTAGCTACATACCAGAGTAAAAGTCATTAAAAGTGCCCATTTACTCCAATGATAGCTGCTAAGTGGCAAATGTGCCAAAAAAGTATAAAATGACATAGATGTTCTTGGCGTTAGGAACCTCTCGTTGAGCCTCTCAGGTGCCTGCATAAAAGTTAAATAATCCTACATCTCTTCTAGCCTTTCCAAATTAGACTGCAAAATCATATTGATGCCTTAAAAATACTTCAATTTTGGAGTTTATTCACAAGGTCTTTTTACCATTATTCTCTATAGCAAAATGCTTTTTGGGCTAGTGTGCACTGCTATTGTGTGTTGTGTGCTGTCTAACAACAGACAGAGAAGTAGTCAGTATTCAGTGACCTAGACTGAATACTGAATACAGATGGAGCACTGAAGCTGCTGCTACAGCGAAGACACGGTGTTAGTCATGTTAACACTGTATCTGTCAGCACTGACACACAACCCACCTCAAGTAACTAAGGAAGCCCCAAGATACTACAACAGACTAAGCCTCAGTCTGGTTCTTTTATCATGTATCCTGCCATTGCTCACAGACAACCATGAAATCCAAAGTATGAACGGTTAGAATTTGTGAAAATTCATATGCCTAGAGATTTAAAAAAAAAAAGCCAAAGCCAAAAATTGATACAATTGCATCACAATTGTGTTTATGGTTTGTCAATATATGCCACGTCATTAAAGTTGTTTGAATGGGAATCGGAGGCTGTGTAAGGTAATGAACAGCGTGTGGAGCTGCTGGAGACGATCAGGACTGTGGAGACCGATTGTGTGCACTCCTTTTATAAAAAGCAATATTATTCATTTAGTCAATAAGTGGACAGTACAGCCCACTTGGTGCTGTCATAACAAGCTAGTGTTAGCATAATTGTGGGATGCCAGCACTGATGGATGAGCGGGCGAAAGAAGGATGTGGAGGAAAGAGGAGGAGAATGATCTGTTTGTCACAGGAAAAAAAAAAATCAATGTATGAATGAGAGAATAACACAGTTTAATTCATGATGGAGTGTTGCCTTTTTTTTTACTAACAATATGTATTGTATGCGTGCATTGCAATTGTATCTGATTAATGGCTGTCCTGCATGAGTGAAATGTGAGCAGTTATGAAGCTTACACATGCAGCTGGATTGCTTAAAACAGGAACGCATCTGTCCGCGTGTCATGTGAGACGGTATTACAGCTTATCAACTGTTTCTATGCTGAGCCACAGATTATTATTAACAGCTGAGTCATAGTTCGGGTGTTTCAATAATGAGCAGTGACATGAGCTTGTTTTTAGGTGTTTAAAGCAGCAACAGGTGAAGAGACAGGGGTTGATAGAGCCTTAGGTTTCCCACTGAGAGAAAAGTGATATGTGCTGTGATGTTTTTATTTAGTTTTTATTTAATAACTAGAGTTCGACCTAGATTGCAGACCACAGTCCTTATTATTATTTAAATGTCAGTTGTTTATGTCTTCTTTACCACTGCTAACAACTGCAATGTTATAAAATCTGCCTGCTAAGTACTGTTATGTACTGTCAGATACTGTTGCATATCATTTTATGATATTAATGGATAGCTGATCGCTTTCATCTTATTATGTCTATCTACTCTATACTACATGTATCTATGAGCACAGGGATATGTGTTATGTGACTGTAAGGATGTGAGTGTGCTCTGATGTTTGCTGTATAAACAACGTCACCTCAGGGACAATTATTATCTTGTGATACATTAATGTGTAAACATTGCTGATGTTCCAGCTGAGGGAGCCAATCACTTTTTGTTCTAACAGATGGTTGATCTATGATAACATATCATCATTATGTTGATTGTATTTTGTCGTAAGTATCTAAAAATAATCTAAAGCTCTCAGATGATTGTAATGGATTAAAGAAGTGCAAGATTTGCCTCTGAAGGTAGAAGAGTAAAAGTAGTAGTAACATAATGTGGAAATACTTTATAGAGGGACCATAAAAATGTGTACATGTGTGACAGTTATATTAATATGCTGCATTGGATGTGTGTCCTGCTGCATGTACTATGACCTCACTAAGGCAAATTCAGTTCAGTTACAGCAACACAATAGCAATACACTGAAGACCATTCAGATGAGCTGATCAGGTACACATACGCTTAGTCTTTAACATCCCTGTATCATTCTAATGACTATGTACGCAGTCTGAGATCTGGAATAAGCAAGTCCTCCCCATTTTAAACTTACTGCAAGAACACCAGTGACTGAAACAGTTTCATTATGTTTTTTATACAAGCAATACAGAGCACTAAGAGTTCTCGCTACAGATCAACATAAAGATTTCCCATTTCTTTTAAGTGTGAGTGTGTGTTTTCAAGTGCAGTGATGAACTGTTAGAGCCAATTAAATGCAGAAGAAAAGAGGCAAGTGGATTCAGATTCCTGATGATGTCTTTATAGAGCTCTGCTATTCCTCACGGCTTAATTAATCACAGCAAAGTTCTGTGTGTGTAGAAATTGAAAGTTGGTATTTGCTTTACTTTAAGCATGTGTGTATGCGTGTGAAAAATACGTATGTGTGAGTGTGTGTGTGTGATAAATGTGCAGGGAGGCCAAAGACCATTGATCTGATGGGGTCCTTCCTCTCGCAACCACCTCATCTTCAGAGTTGCCAAGCAATTTAGCAGCTTCCTTTGCAGGCAGAGAAACATTAGCAGGAAGGAGAAGAAGTAGGAAAGAGGAAAGGAGAGAGCAGTGAAGATAGGGAAGGGAGAGTGGGAAGGAGGATGAAAAGACAAACGAAGAGAGAGAGGAGAAGTAGAAAAGATCCTAATTAAGATTCATGACAAACAACTGAGGCTTTCAGCCAATGATGGCAGAGCTCCCTACCCTCGTCATTAGTTAGTTACCTTTCCTGCTGACCCACCAGCACACTCAGAGCTGCTTGTGTATAGATGAGTACAGCTTTATGCATAACCAAAGTCAACATGAACAGCCTCTACCTTAGTTAACCACACAAAGTGCACACCATATGTGTTTGCATTTGACCTCTAGGACCTTCCCTGAAAATGTGCAGAAGGAGTCAGCTGTCTAGGTTTAGATTAGTCTGAGCTAACTTGCCATTAAAAAGCTCAATATGTGAAATGTAGTAATCATAAATTGAAAAATTTAAGTAGTCTGAAACACACAACTGCAAATTCCTTTTTAATAAAGTATATCAAAGACTACACAGCCATACAGTATCCTCAGTGTTAGTACATTGTGGCAAACAATTAGCACGCTGCTCCTAGCCTGACAACCTATCCCCTCAATTATTTTGCTTGTCCAAGCTGAGACAGCAGAAGACCACAACCCTACAGCAGACATCACGCCTCTCCAACCAGGCAAGGAGGCAGTTATTGATGTGATAATCAATTGACCGCAGATCATTACATGCTGAAGTTTGAAATATGTCTTTGGTGATTGGCTAATCATTATCTGTGCTTTTGAGCCACTTGACAGTGATTGAATATGGTTTGTTCATCATTCTTTGAGAGTGAATGGATTGTTTGCATTGCGGTGGTATATCAGATTATTTATTTTGCAGGATTTACAATAAAGAAAGTACAGTTTCACTCCAATCAGCAAAGCCTCATTGGAGGGAAACTTTTAGACAGCACATTTAATGGCATCATGATTAATGACATTACTTCAACGTATTCATAACATATTACTGCTTATAGATTAATAAACACATAGCAGTAGACCTGGTTCTGTCTGCATGCCACCTGAAATAGTTTTTGTGTAACATTTCATATAGTAATTGTAACAAATGTTGTAATAAATGTTTTCCATTTAGTCTTTAAGTCGGTCTTAAAGGACTTTCTGCTGCTTTTATATAATATTTAACTACATGATATTAAAGACATTTCTCAGGGGTTTAAAGACAATTACATACAGGTGGTCTACCAGTGGGATAATTGTGTAAATCTAACTTTAGAAAAGAACATGATTAAAAAATGTATTAATAACTAGTATATGATAACTAGTAAGTAAGTAATGTACACAGATTCCCTGTATTACAGGCTCATTTAGCCTATAGTTTATACTGGTGACTACAGTTAACAGACGCTGTAGAAGAAGGAAATATACTTGTCAAACAGAATCACAGGACACCTGAGGGAGGAGACAAAGAAACTATATGAGTGTGAAAAGGAAAAAAAGAAAGAGTAGTTATATAAAGACCCAGTGTTTTCCCTTAACGAGCAGAATGAGGGACCGTTTTTAAAGCACGAATGGTTCACAAGAGACTGGAAACCTCGACTCACCCCAGTGCCACTATCACCTGCCCACATAGATGTCTGCATATTTCAAGTACTGTAGTCAAATAATTTTCTCACAAATTGCCTGGACCCTAGAGTCAGGGGAGCCATTTTGCCTTCATTTTCTTTTTCTGTAAGTGGGTAGGAATATGTGTAAAAAGTCATACTTGAGAATAGCCCAAGAGACAAACACACATTTTACACAGTACCCAGTTAAATTGCTTAAAGGCCAAAAGTGTCAAGTACAACAACTTTGGTAAGAAAAACAAACTCAGTGTCTCTGAAAAGCATATGTAATGCTAAATCAACATAACAATGAATCAACATAATGAAAATATCATTATATGCTGATGATATGCAGCTAAGACAGAATGACGCTTTCTTGTCAGCAACGGCAAAAGATAATGTTTCTTTTTGCCAAGGACATTGTAGTCAACAGCTGTGGTACACAGAAAGAAGGTTTGTCTCATACTGTTCTATGTATACTGAAAGGTTTGGAAAGACCAAGACATTTGGAATTTTAATACTGTAATGTGAAAAACTGAAAAATCAATGACAACACAGAAGATATCTTCCTCATTCATCTGTTACAATTGTTACAAAAATGTTGCAAAAATGAGCAGGTAAACAAATCTTAAGGTAAACAAACTTATTCCCCCATAGGGAAAGCAACATCCAATTTCCAGGGTAATTTCGGTACTAAAAATTGTTTCTCTAGAAACTTATTAGTATTTACTAGTCTTAAGAAAGGAAAGTTATCTCTATGACAGGGGTAGAGAATCCTGGTCCTAAAGAGCCGCAGTCCTGCTTGTTTTTCAACTATCCCGGCACTTAAGCTTGTGGCTGGCTGAACACACCCGATCCAGGCAATCAGCGGTGGAAAAGGGAGGGAGACTTGGAAAACAAGCAGGGCTGCGGCTCTCTAGGACCAGGATTCCCTACCCCTGCTCTATGAGATAGAGCCAAGAAGACAAGTAACTTATGAATGTCCTGCTTGAACAACAGATGCCACTGATCACTGCTCCTGAGTATTTTTGTTTTTTTTAAAAAGGTTTCAGAATTACATTATGAAATAATGTTATAAGCACTGGTATTTTCTTGAAATACATCTTTTAAAAACAAAGAGCTTTGTTCATGACATGATAATAGCTACAACACAATGGAGATGACAGCAGATAGGTGAGGTAAACAATGGCCTCATTGAGTGTATTTTCATAGAAAAATCTTGAGGGTTTAATCAGTGAAATGAGTTCAGCAGCAGCAGCTGCCTGTGTTCCTGAGCTAAGCAGAGCAGACAAGTAGGAGGGGTAGGGGGGGAGCGGGACGTGAGACAGAGGTTGCAATATCAGCCCTCCGACTGTAAGACCTTCTCACTGCAGGGACCTGGTGCAGTCGTCTCAGTTAGGCACTAATGCATGAATATAATTAGACAGTAACTGGGAGGAAAGGACTGCACACTGCATCCAGCAGAACTAACCAGCCCTGCTTGAGAAGAAACGAATAAGAATGACATTAAATGAAAAGAAAAAGAGACAGAGTTTGTTGGCATGTTGCTGAGAGGATACTGAAAGCTGCAGAAAAACTCAGACCATTTTATAAAGCATGCTGGAATGATCTCCTACCATCTAGGTGAGCATTAGGTAACTGTAAGGGATTTGCATAAGATGTTATTTGTCAACTTCAGTGCTGCTTTGAATACAATGAGGACACATACTCCTCAAATGATTGATTCACTGATTCAGGTGCTTATCAAGGTAATTCTTTTTCTTTGACCTTGTGTGTGTGTCCCCATTGTTTTCTTTTATTGTATTGGTATTTTTAATGGGGAGACAGGAACATGGTCTCTATTTATATATCTTCAGAGAAGGAAATGCACTTTAGTGTTGTCACACTGCCCTCCCTGTTAAGGTAACAAATGTTGATGAAACATATACGACAGGTAAAACATCCCTTTTCTATTTTATTCTTTTCTGCCACTCTCTTGTTCTCTCTATGTATATATACAGTTAATCTGCATATCTATGTCCTCCCTTATAGCAGTCTTAGTATCAGCTGGCAATAAGAGGCTATTCTGAGCGGCACACTGTATTTAGCTTGAGATGAAGTATGCTTTACCAGTAAAGTCTCTCTTTCTCACTTAGTTCATGACTCCCGTCACACTTGGCAGACTTGTGAGTTAAACTGTCGTTCTGAAAGCACCCACCACTTAGGCAGTGTGAGCTGCCAACATCTGCTCCTTCAGGCATATATAACTATAGACGCCACCCTGACAGGCCATGGGTTAGAGCATATCAAGGTGGTACTGCAGTAAACTACATCAGTACACTAAAGGGCAACCCCACCACAAAAAAAAAAAAAAAAAAAAAATCAAAACACATTCAGTATATTTGAAATAAATTAGTTTGTATGGATTTGTATGAGTCCACGTGTTCCTGAAGGTTGACAATGGAAGGCAGGCGTAAACCCTGCTGTTATTGCCTCTCCATCAACTGTAGTCTCAAAACCAAGAATCACACAAACAGCGTACAGCACACCTTCATTTCCCTCAACAGCGTTCATGGTGTTGCACTCACAGAAAAAAAGAATCAAAGCTCTGCCTTCTTCTACCTTTTTATACACTTGCACATTAATTAACGTTTAAATTGGGCTGGCTTATAACAAAACACATGCTGCATTTATTACTGCCTTAAACTTACTATAAGAAAGTTACGAAAATCATCCTATGGTGTCCTTCACTTCCCATTTCTCACGAGAGACACGTGGTTGTGGTTGACACAGTGGAGTTTTCAGGTTCAGAAATCTAGTTTTGATTTGAAGCATTATCAATCAATTTATCATGCTGTGAGGATCATACATATTAATACTTAACAACATCATAGTAATGTGGTAAGGGTTTGTATTCATATATTTCTTTGAACCAGTGTAGCACGCATGACAACTCAACTGTCTCACCGACATCACTGTGTCCCATCATACATCTGAGGCATTAAATGCTTCTGAATATGGTAGCAATAATAAATAAAATATGCATTGTGCATACTTAATAATAATAATGATATTCAAAGATAACTAATGGATGTATACTGTTCCCAGGTTTTCTCCTGGACATCTGATAATTGTAATAATTTCACAATTAATGCACCTCTCATGGACACCTCCAGTCAGCTGCTCGCTTTAATTAATATGCATTGATATGTTCTGATTGTTAATATTACAACTGGTGTTTAGATTGATCTAACCATTCTTCTTTTTCAAATGCCATTTCATACCAAGAAAAAATTTGAGAGCACATTCTTATTACTACTCTCACTTACATTTTTTAAGGTTCATGAAACTAAATTAGGAATAGAAAATGGAGGTGTAGACAGATGTGAGTCTGTTGACAGGGGTGGAAGGTGAAGGACATTTAGTCAGGTGTAAATGAAGCTGTGATCTCTTTGGGAAATTGTTTAACACCTGTCTACAGACAGGCTGATGCTACGTGTGTGTGTGTTCTCTTTCACTGCTGCACTTCTTCACATGCAATCACATCTTTCTCACTCTTCTCACAGAGTGTAGGTGTATCTTCCCTGTGATGGTCATCACGAGGGTAAATAAACTGAAAATAGAGGATTGCCGTGACTGAGAGCACCCAAGTTCTGGTGACTGGCCGATTCCATCTGCTTGTCAAATATACATAAATATATGCCTTTTATTACTACATGTAATTTGGCTGTTTTTTGCCAGACATTCCTATTGGGAAAAATGACAATCTACTGAGTTCCACTGGTAAAAGGAGAAAAAATATGCAGTACACACAACAGAGTACACCCAAGTACACCCCTGGTCAATATAATAAAAATGTTGCATATTTTAGCTTTTCTGACCCAAGAAAAATGAACATTGTTTTAAAGCATAACTTAAATTATGATAAAATGCAGTACACCCTTTATAAAACAGGCCAAACTATTTTATATAACAACTTGATCTTGCACAAACATGAGAGAAGGCAACCTGCTGTTCTCACAGGGGTGTGTTCACTCAGACTGACATCCGGTGGGTGTATCTTCAGTGTGATGGTCATCATGACAAAAGGATAAATGAGCTGAGCATAGCCACATGTCTTAGTGATATTACACAAGAGTGGGCTCAGTTTTGTTGTATACTGTAGAAATAAAGTGTCAAGCTTGATGTCTATTGCCTGAAATAATTGTTTCCATTGCCTTACACTGAAGCAGATTTGCTTCTTGCTTATCCTGCCTTCACACATCCACACTAGTAAGCAGTAACAACAATAATTGTGCTGACCTTTTTCCTTTAACACCATCGGCAAGCAAAACACACTGAAAAATTATCAAATAACAAAAAGCCCCCCACATGATATCTAAAATATATCTTTCTATTTTAAAAATATGATTGTTTTACTCCTCCACTGACTACAGCCAACAGTTTGGTTTTGGACATAAGACTGTTCAGGTGCATGTACTTTTGTATTAGAAAACACATACACTATGATCAAAAGTTTGAATACCCAGATAAATTACCATGTTTTTGAAAACAAAGCAGGTTTTCTAACATCTAACTGTTCAGAAACACAGTGTAGACATTGTTAGTATTGTAGATGACTATTGTAGCTGGAACCAGCTGCTTTTTGAAGGAATATTCCCATAAACATACAGAAGCCTATAATGAGCAAACATTAGTATTAGCATGTTATGGTTGCAAGTGCAAGTTTATTCATTTGAAAGCATAACTCATTACTCACTTTCGCAATGATGGTAACACAGCTGAGGACTTGTATCTTTTCATGAAAAACATGTGTGTGTCCAAACTTTTAACTGGCAGTAAAGCTCTAGCTACATGACTATATTGTACATACAGAAATAACTGGGTGATACTCAGCCCATTTAACACAAACAGTGGTGTTCAGCCTTAGTCAAAATGAGATCAAAGTACTGACACGACCAGTCGGGGATACCCACTTCAGTCTGGAAAGCTCTTGGGTTGATCTAACTGAATGTTTGAAGTTGTTGTCCTGATAAATGATAAAATGTTGTCCATTGAATTCTGACACATACATCTGAGCATACAAAAGGCTTTGGTATGTCTGCATTCATCTTGTTCCTTCCACGAGCAGCAAAATAAATAACTACCAGCCTTTCCTCTTCATAGAAAGACTTAGCGGCTGAAAAGCAGCTGTCTCCTACAACAGGACAGTGATCAAACACAGATCTTCAAATCCACTATTAACTACTTCCTGAAATGTACTCTGAAGCTTGTAAAACAGACCTCAGAGTTGTGTGGCTTGTCTGTGGGCAGATCTTGCCGCGTGTACTTGATGGCCTACAATATCTCTGGACGATGAAGCGATCATCAAGAAGGAGTGGCTGAATCAAGAGTGGAAAGACTCTTAGCCGGCCGCAAGGTGTTTTCAAGGTGTTTTGTGATGTGTGCCAATTAATTACAGACATAGTCGAACATTTGTATTTGTCATAATTGCTGACTCACTCACATACTATGCTCACACAAGTATGCGCGTATAATATGCAATGGAATATTGTTGAGACATGGTCTTTCTATATCCCTCACACACTGTCACACAGTGCAGGGATCAGTTCCAGAGAATGCCTCAGAGCTGCAGTTTGAAGAATTCACACAAAGGATTTGCAGCATCTCCTTCTGCCTGGAACAAAGAATTAATAGCAAGCTTCTGTTTCACAGTGCAGCCTCCGACACATATTTCAACAGAGACAAGACTGCTTAGACTTGCACATACACATAGTGTATGTACTTGTGACATCAGCCAGCATACATCACACAGATTACATCTCCAATCACATGCGACTATATGATAAGCTTAGGGCACAGATCTCAGAAATCACTGTGTTTTAAAATATTCATGCTGCAGATTTTAATTCTCTTTACTAATTTACTATTGAAGGGTTTCAACTACATCTGCTACATGCTTCTCGCAGCAGGCTGCCCAAACCTTGCGCCACTTTCTTTTCCATCTACTTGCACAATGCAGGGTTAATAAGATGTTTATAGTGATCAAAAGAATATAAAAGTAAATGGAATTCAGCACATGTCCTCTGTCTGCAAAGTGTAACATTTTAACTAAACTGCCACATTAAGCTTTGGCTTCTTTTGTCTCTTCTGTGTGTGGCTGTACACTGGCCCCTGGCTACCACTACAGTGTCCAACAGTAACAACACGGACAAGAGGAGCACGAATATGCACAATTTGTGTGTTTGTGTCTGTGTGTATTTTGTACTTACTATTTATATGTCTCTGAGCGAACATATTCAAAAACATGGGAGACACCCAGTTGGAACTGGTCTGCAATGGGGGTGACCCAGGGATTATTTTCTGCTTTAAACACCTGTTTAGGACCAGTCAAATCCAGATTACCTACAGAAAGAGATGAAATGATCACACTAATAATGGAATAATGTTTGTTACAATGACCTGTTACACACATCCACCACTTAAACTGTTTGTGTATATTATTTTTTGGATTTTGACTGAACTCCTTCAATATGGGAGTCTGTGTGAGTGTATGCGTATGTTCGGGTCAGTACCAAGTTCAGGGGGCAGGACAGTCAGTCTGTTGCCCTGGATGTGGAGCTCTTTCAGTTGACCCAAATCCCCAATGTCTTTTGGCAACGAGATGAGATCATTATCTCTCAGACTCAACTAAAACACGTGGAAATAAAGACAAAAACAGTTACACTCATTTAATACACTAGATATGATACTTATAAAATTCCCTTAAAGTCCCCACATAGATTTCCTTGATAACCTTGCAGAACATTTGGGCTTTAAAAAAATATATACTGTAGTTTCTGAGTTATTGCAATTAGGAAAATCTCAAAAATATATTGGAATAAAGTTCTTCTTGTGGGGAGATTTTTTTTCCTGAAAGATTAAAGATCACTGCCTCTGGCAACAAAACAAATACTATCACAAATACCCTGCCTACTTTGAATGTTAATGTAAAATAGATTTGGTAAATTGTAAAAGAATCACATTTCTTATGTTAACTGATTTTTCTACCCACCCCTACTGATCGCTTGACCTGACTCATCCACTAACTAGTGTCGATGTCACTTACTATTTGCAACTTGGTCAGCTTCCCAATGTCAGCAGGCAAGACCTCGAAGTCGTTGTCACTCAGATAGAGAGCACGAAGGGTTGCTGCAAAACAAGCATCTCTGATTAGTCTGTGTGTGTGTGTGTGTGTGTGTGTGTGTGTGTGTGTGTGTGTGTGTGTGTGTGTTTTGAGAAAATGGGGACACAATTTCTGGAACAGACTCCAGACTATTCTTACCTGGTCTGGAATCTGATAGGTACTACCAGTACTGCGGGACTAACACTCTCAATGGGTTGAAATGGTAACAGTAAAACAGATAGAGTGCTTTTTCTTTCTTTTCACCACAGTTAAAATAACAAATCAACCTGATTTCTCAGGAGAAAAAGAGGATTTTGCAAAATAAGCTGACAATGTTGTTACTACTGTAGAGTCATATTCATCTTTTAATGTGAAATCGATAATACACTGTACATGAATAATGTTACCAGAGGCTCCACTTCCTCCCGCGTCCAGCTCCCTGACCCCTCACCCCTGCTGACACCATCAGCTGAAGTTACAAGGCCAGTAACTATAAGTGGCCAGTGTTCAAACTGTTTTTAGCTTTGAAAGACAAAAGACTCAAAGGAGGATTTTCTTATCGTATTTGCAAATGAACATGATTAACTGGCTCATCTTCTTTGAGCAACACAGCTGCTTGCCAGAGCCTTAATCTGGCACTTTGTACCACACAGTAGACAATACAGTACAGAACGGGGGGTTATGGACTTTAGTTTAAAACCACTGGCACAGGAAAAACACTGTACTTTGAGAGTTTCAGGTAAACTCAAAGAAGCCACAGATATAATTGTTTAGGTAGCCCATCAGTGGGAAGAGAGATCTTAAAGGATAAAGGATTAATTAGTACCTGTTTTTCATATTCCAACAACCCCCAGAAACACTTTCCCTCTATACAAGATCAGTGATAATGAAAAAGAACGAGGAGTGAATGTGACACACACAAAAACCCCAGAGTGAGGACACTTTCCTCACAACTTCAAAGACCTGTTAGAGGGTTAAGACCTGGTTTTAACATTAAGGTTTGAATTATGCTTCAGCATCAGGCCCTGAGTTGTGATGTGTGTGAAGGTTAGGGTAGGGGGCTAGGGAATGTATTATGCTAATGAGACCTCTTTGTGTGTGTATATATGTTTGTCGGTAACAGAGTGTGCACTTACTGAGGTAGAAGAAGTTTCCAGGTAGGGAGTTCTGGTTCAGGTTGTTGTAGGTGAGGTCCAGCACTTCCAGAGCTGGCAACGAACCAAATCCCCTGGGCAAGGTGCTCAAACGGTTCATACTGTACTCACAAACACACGTCAGATATTACACACACACACACACACACACACACACACACACACACTACTGTAAAAATGCCCATAATTTGAGTCATTTGCCTTTAAATCAGTTTTCCCTGAAGTATTTCTGCCACTATTTAGGACAATTTCGCTTCTCTTCTTTTACCCTAGAAGTACAATGCTGTGGACATCTTTGATGAGAGACTGTTTGAAAATATGTGACCCTATCCTCATTTGACCTCTCTGTGAAATTTTAAGATTCTACAACACTAGCATTTCTACATGATCAGACCACAGTTCACGCAAACTATTCTGTTTAAAGCAGTCCCATTCTTTAACACACCTGTACTGAGTGCAGTGTGTTATGCATCATTGTCTAGTTGCATGATGAAGCTCCTCATAATTATTTTTGATGCATTTCTCTGTAAAATTGCAGACAAGCATCTGAACTTGTAGCATGCTGCTACCATCATGAATTATATCATTGATAAAGATTAGTCATCCAATATCAGAATCAGCCATTCAAGTCCAAGCTAGGTGAGATTGTATGATCTGGATCATGAGCAGATCAGTTCTTCCTCCACATTTTGGCCATTTCCATCACACTGGTGGAGGTTAATCTTGGTTTCATCAGCCCATAAAACTTCCAGAACTTTTCTGTAAATTCTAACCTATTTTTCCAGCAATTACAGCTGATGAAGGATTTTCCTCCTGTAGCATGGCCTCTATATTTGAGCTCATTAAGTCTTTGAATGGTGGATTGTGATACCCAACTCCTCTGTGGAGGTGATGTCACTGACTAGTGAGCCCTCACAATTCTTCTGTCACCAGCTGCTGTGTGTAACAGGTTTTTATACTAATTGTATTGGCTATGCCCGATGTTTGTGCAGTAATTTTGATTGTTTAGCTGGTTAGCTGGCTTTTCCCCAATAGGCAGCTCTCTGGTTTTCATGCTAATATAGCTTTTTTAACAACACATAGTTTTGGAGAAGACTGTAACTCTGTTTCAAATGGGAAAAAACATGGGGAAAAAAAATCATAGTTGCTTTTTGTCTAAATATAATAAATAAAAATATAAATTTTGGTGTATTCTTTCACACAGTGGTAATGTTTTGATATAATTAGTTTTTTTAAACCTCTTTATCTACATTTAAGAATCGGTAATGCTGCTTTGATAACTTTAATATAATAGAATTGAGCAAAACAGTATTTAGTTGTTATTGTTTACACAGAAGCCCTGCATCTAAATATTGGTTTTGTCTTTTAAAACTCTTGGTCTCACTCAAATGTCCTCAGTGGAACATTTTGTTCCTTGTCCTTGTGGACTAACCATCAACCCTATCAGTAGCCAAACAAGTAGGAAGCAGCTCAAAGAGCTGGACAGACAGATTAGCAGACAGGGCAGACGCAATGCTATAAGAGACATCAGCTAAGTTTATGCACATACATACCTGTTTGTTCATGCAACTGACAGGTCATGGGGGACAACTATTCTATTTCAATTCTATTATGAGTGTTTGACAAATGAGATTAAACACTTAAAAAGGTTCAAACGGACAAACACACACAGCCAAAACAAAAATAAACAATGAGAAGGGAATGCACAGCCTGAATAGCTGTATGCGGCTTACACTATCCAGATGATGTTTGTCCATGGATCAATACACACCAAGGCTCGCCTCCTAATCCTGCTGTCGCTGACATGTGTGCATGCACTCATGTCTAAACACACACATAAGGCACTTCTAGCCAACAGGTGCGAAACCAAAGCATCCTCATTGGTTACACACATAATTTCAAGGTTGAATCAGCCTGTATTTTTCTTGTGTTGGACACAAAAACGAAATGACGTTTAGTGTCAGTCTATGCATGCTTATAGTAGATTAAACTAAATTAAATGATTAAACATGTGGTTAAATTATCCTTCAAACATGCTCTGTGTTGACTGCATTCTTCCCATACAGTCTAATTAACCACTTCAAGCATAAAGGCAGAGAGGCTCCAAATAACTGTGACCAAATCTGCGCTGGAACAGCCTGAGGCAGTGATTTATGTTTCAATGTTTAAAAAGACTGCAGAGATGGAAAAACTGAATCCAGTGACTGAGTGAGAACCTGAATTGTATGTTTGTGTGTGTGCTTTTATGAAGAAAACAGAAGGATGGTCAGACAAAAGATGGGCCTGGCCTTAGGGCAACAACAAATGAACAAGAGGCAAGTTAACTATCAACTGTAGTGCTCCAGTACAGCTCTGTGTTTGTGTGTATAAACAAACTGAGAGCGAGACGTACCCGAGGTTGAGGTGTTTCAGCTTCTGAAGACTGCTGATCTGAGTAGGCAGATCTTCAATCTGATTGTTAAACATGTTCAGGACCTCTAGATTCTTCAGCTCAGAGATGTTAGCAGGCACCGCTGCAAAACACAAGACAGAGAGAAGCGAAATGACAAAGAGTATCACACACGCACAGAAGCACTTGTCCAAAAAGTTCATAGCTTTTCATCTCCAACTGATACATCACATAGAGTGTGGTTAACACTCATCAGCAGCCCCAGTTCCCGATAACCAGCTCCTTGTCATTAGCCGCAGGACTCTGACAAACCTGCTGTGCGGACCCTGCTCCTACAAGTTGACATTTGAACTGCACACATATTTGCAATTTCTGTCTTCACTACCATCAGTTTTATTCCCCTGTGATCTGCGGCCACAGAGTCGGACACAGATAAATGGGCTGATAACAAAGAGCAGGAAGTTTATCGGATTATAGGCTGATCAATGGAAGGAAGGAGAACAAGAAGAAGCAGTGGGAGGAAGAAGAGAAGAGTAAACCAACCAGGTCCTGACCTGAATGCTGCCAAGAGGATAAGTGTTGAGAGCAGTGAGGTCTGGGCATACTGATTCACTATCAGTTATATTTGTGTGTGTGTGTGTGTGTGTGTGTGTGTGTGTGTGTGTGTGTCATTTCGTTTCCTTTATATGTTTGTTAATTATTTTATATATTTCACAATCTGACATTTGGTGGACAGGGTGTGTGTCAAGAGAGTTGTTCAAGAGTGTTGTAAATGAGCTGGTGTCTGTGGACATACATACACACACACTAAAAGCAAAATCTCTCCACCTCTTCAAACTCTCAAATAAATTTGTGTCTGGGGAGGTGATGAGTGGAAGAGATGAAGGTGATGAGGCACAGGAAGGAGAAAGAGCGCATGAGAGCAGAGCAAAGATTCTTTAGGACAGTAACTAACAGACACAACACTAACAAAGGAATTAAACTGTGGAAGCAAATACTAACTTTTTTACCACATCCATACAAAAACAGCTTTTATCTGACAATTCAGCACTTTGATGTGTGACTTTTAAAGGCATCACCAGACGAATAACAACTCCACTGATTCATTTAAACCCAAAGCTCATGTCCACCACCTCCAAATAAAGTCTAAAGTGAAAGCATGAGGAAAAACACAAAGTGCTGTCACTTTTCATCTCAGCAGATTAGGAAACAAGCTAAATCTGTCACTGAATAAGAAAAAAATGTGTTTACCTTATGAAAATACACTAATCATTACATGTCCATACAAGCTATTTCATATTTTATTGTGCAGTATTTTGGTCTTAAGGTACAGAGGGTCTGGTAATGGACATTTTGTGATTGTCCCTGCTCACACTGCCCTGCGCTGATACTGAGACGACTGTAAAGGCAATTCTTAAGGAAATTCTTATGAGAACTGATGTTCAACTGTGATATTTCTGAGTGCCATTCTTTGTCATTTACTCACACAGATTTGTAAAAATGACAGATTACTTATGTTATTTATTTTTTATTATGTATTTATACATTATAGAATGGCCTACTGGTATAGGCCTGTGTTATAACAAAAGATTTCCTATAAACATGAAATAAAGTCATTGATGTCCAGTGGCAGGGAAATCTTTGATTGTGAGGTAGCCTATCAGCTACAGTATGAATCCTATCAGCTATAAATCCAGCTGTCATTCCGGCATCAGGAATGACAGCTGTCAAAATCTTCCCGCTGTGTTTTGTTAAAACACTGAAGGCCAAGTGAGGGAGTGAAGTGCTGAGCCACAAAATATAATATATATAAAAATAGCAGTTATTTCAGTTGCAGTTATACAACTACAGCTGTGAACGATGTGAGCGCAAAATATTTCTATAGATATTTTAGAAAATGCTACAGGAAAGTGTTTTATATGGACTTATTGCTGAATTGTTTAACTGTGAAACTTTGGAGCATCTAATTAACTTCAAATCAATTTTAACATACAATAAGATTAAGGTATGCACTTTTAGTTGTATAATGGCATAAAGCAGAACATTTGAACAACATTAGATAATAAAAACGTAAAAGAATCACATTCAACATCTGCTTCTCAGTACAGAAATGACAGAACGTCACATACACTTCAGCACAGATAAACAGTGACCTGCGACCTGCAAAATGTCAATATATGCATCGGAAATGATATGAGGATATATGATTGTGACAAGGACAACTAGCTAATACTACTTTTATTTATTATACCTGCAGAATGAAGACATCAAGACAGTACAGGGTCCAGTTGAATAGAATCAAATTGAAATAATAAAAGCGCAATCAATGCAA
>OMLM01007784.1:32020-42868 GCA_900302695.1 Helostoma temminkii | reverse complement strand
CACTGCTCACCAGTAGGTGGCAGTAATGCTCCAAAACGTTGTGTGCTAAAAGCCATGAAAAACCAGGAAGAAGAAGAAGAAGAAGCCACGCTGTCATTTGTCATGGAGACTCTGAGGGTGCTGGAGCTTTACAGTGGGATAGGAGGGATGCATTATGCTTTAAAAGGTTAGTGTGATAGATACTGATTTGTACACGTGTTGTCATTGGAAGTTCAAACTGAGATATATGACTTATAAACACAAACTGAATGTTTCTGGTGTATTAACGACTAGTTTAACTGGTGGCCGCAGTTTCAGCAGTGGCAGAATACAGGACGAAAACACGCAGCTGTCGCCGCATGTTGTCTCACATCGCATAGAATCACATACCGGAGTTTTGTTCAGTGTTGTGATCATAAATGTTCGTGCGTGATGTGCATGAGTGTACGGTGGCCCCGAGAGGTCAACACACTGCGGTTTAAAAGCGCTGCAGAAACACAACCGAATGCAGAAACGTGCTGCAAACAGCACAGACGGAAATTTTGTTTTGTTTTGCCTGTTGCATGTGTTTTTCGGCAGCTGTAGTGCATTGACCTCCTAGGGCCACCGTACACGCTGTATTTATTACAGTATGTTATTTTATGGCCACCTGCTCCATAACCAGTACATGGACCTCAGTGTGCATGATTGGTTTCTACAGTTTATTTTAATTGTTTGCAACTGCTGAATAACTGATGCATGAGACTGTTAAAGATGACTTTTATTACTTTCTATTAAACATTGACATTGTCCTAATGCATGCGGCAGAAATGACTAGTTTAACAAGTCATTATTTAAATGATCCCATAACTGTTTAACCTCTTGTCGTGGGCCTTAATGTCATTCCCTGTGGTATAGTTCTGATTACCTTGATTTGTTCATTCCTGCAGCCAAACTGCAACTTAAAAAAACTTTATTTATAACAAACAGTTCAGAAACAAAACATTTGACAAAATGTACAAAACGTTGCACCACTAGATACTGTGTTATTGAGAAATTGTACGAGGGGCACAGCAATGTGGATAACAAGCAACATTAAAAAAATAGAATAACAGAACATCACAGAAAAGAGTGTGTAAGGAAAACAAAAAGAACATTAAAAAATGAAGACTGGATAACATCAACATTTACATGACTTAAAATAACTTCTAAGATACTGGGTGTCTTTATCATTTCTAGCAAGAATATTTAGATTTAGGTTTAAACGAACCCACACAAACACCGTGAGAACATGCAAACTCCACACAGAAAGACCCATCAACTAACTTATTAAAGGATTTGAAGAGTAGTCTGGAAACCCGAGCCCAAAACGAGTTAGAAAAGGGACCTTTAAAGAAGAGGTGAGAGAGAGATTCATTTTCAAGTCTGCGTGCAGGTGAAACAGTTTTGATAAATTTGCATAAAAACAAATTGTTTTAAGGATAATATTTATGAATATTTTTAAAGTGAATATCTTTGACTTAGTTGGGAACTAAGAACTTACTGTGTTCAGTCCAAAGTCAAGATTTGCCTCCACTGGGGTTCTGTCTTTGCTTGTATTGATAAGCTGCTTTAAAAAGGGACAGGAGTGGGGCTGAGGTGCTTTTAACCATTCTTTCATACTCTATATTAATATCGATATAGTTTGACTGAGTGAAAGATTCTTAACTAAATCCAAAATGCAACTAAGCAGCTGAAACTGCAATTCATCTCCATTTGCTCAAGACAAGACAACACAGATTAGAGAGTCTAATGAAAAATCGACACTCACAAGTACACATAGTGTATGCATTGTTCATTATACATTTGTAGTACCAGAGTCAGTCCACCTTTTTGCCAGCACAGTAAAGAAAACCATGTGGAGGTGGAAATCTGACAGATTTATTAGCAAAGATTTGCTGTAATGTTTTTTTTTTTTTTTTGTGGGTTTTGTTTTCAGAAAGCGGCATAAATGCCCAGGTAGTGGCTGCCATCGACATAAACACCACAGCCAATCACATCTACAAACACAATTTTCCTGACACCCCCCTTTGGAACAAGACCATTGAGGTGAGTGATAGTGCAGTGTTCAGGTAACATCTTGACAGATGAGCATAACCTTTGCATTATAATAAACTGTATCTTTGTTTTATTTTTAGGGCATATCACTTGATGACTTTAATAAATTATCTTTTGACATGATTTTGATGAGCCCTCCTTGCCAACCTTTCACTAGGTGGGTCCTCTGTGTTGTACTTAATGTGATCCAATAAACTGCAGAACTGGTTGCAGACAAACATTTTTGTGTGGAGTTTACAGGTTCTTTCATTGTATGTGTGCTGTTTCATTCAGGTCATTTATTTACCCTACAATACTACTACATCAATGAAAGCCTATATATTTTTCTTTCTATAGCTTAATGTTATGACACTTGTCTGGTGTAACGTTCCTGTACACCTCTCTCTTTTACTCTCCTGTGAATTGTATTTCCCTGTGCAGGATAGGACTTCAGGGTGACATCCGTGACTCCAGAACTAAGAGCTTCCTTTATATCCTTGATCTCCTGCCAAGGTGCTAAGTCTTTATATTTAGCTTTTTTGCCCTCTTGTTGACGTGAATGAAAACATTTCTTTACATTGAAATCGCATTTTGAAAAAGTGTAATTTTCTAGCAAGCTGCTAAATGATAATGTACACTATGAATGTTTTAGTTATAAAAGCTTTTATACATGTTTTGCAAACTGCATCTCCCACACATTCTCTATACTGATGTAAACGAGGACTGGTCGCTTGCTATTTGGGAGCACATGGGTGCAAATGTTTCTATTAATTCTCATTGTTTCTTCCCAACCTGTATGTGGCGATGTGTGCCCAGGCTGTGTAAACGTCCCCGCTTCATTCTATTGGAGAACGTTAAAGGCTTTGAGAGCTCTTCTGCCAGGTAATGAAGGACAGTGTGTCAGCATGCAGCAACATATACAATTATCATGTAGGGTTGAAATCTAGAAAAATATGCCTGTCGGTGGAATCATCTTTAAACACCCTGTGTAGTAGAAAAGTTCTTAAACTCCAGATCTCATTCTGCTGTCTTATGGTTTCTCATGGTGGTATTCTGCTTATTCGCTTATTCTAAAGCAACTTACATGTTGCTTTAGATAGAGAGATCAGTATGTTATTTGTGTAAACTTTAATTAATGAATATATGGTTTTAAAATGCACTGGTTATTATAATTAAGCAGAATTTGATTGTTTGATTTTTAAATTTATTGTGGTACCGTCCAAATTGTGTCACTGTCCAAATACTTCTGTACCTAACTAAATGAAGACATTTCTGAGTTAATCTTTCCTCGTGCTTCTTCTGTCTAGAGAACTTTTGGTTAAAACACTGAAGGAATGTGGTTACACTTTTGCAGAGGTCATGGTATCACCCACTAGTGTAAGAAAGCCTCACTGTAGCTTAATTTCTTTAATACATCTGTGCCAGTTGCACCCAGTAAGTTATAATTTTTATGACTTTTACCTTTAAAAATCCAGGTTGGAATCCCAAATTCAAGACTGCGTTATTTCCTGATTGCTAAGATTTCATCAGAAGACTTAAGCTCCCAGAAGGTGAGGCTAGTTGACGGTAAACATTTTAGTTCCAAACCTCAGATCTAGTAATATTCCTATATGTCTTATAGGCAGTTATAACTTGGTGTTGTTGTAGTTATTTTATGATATTAGGAGCCAAGTTATATGTATTCATATCTGGTATAAGACCTTTGTATTTAATCTCAGATTTTAGATGTCTTCCCACATCCTGCTGAGAGTGACTGCCCTGAACAGCCCACAGTTTTGAGCTCTACATATCCAGATACCTCCCGACCAGAAGAGGAACTGCAGGATGATCATGTCCTATATAAGCTAGAGACCGGGACTGAAATCCAGAGGAAGATGAAACAGAACAGCATCCAATCTGTTCAGATGCTCCAGGACTTCCTGGAACCACAGATGGAAGTAAACATGGAACACTGTCTCCTTCCTCCTAAAACACTGCTGCGATATGCTCTGATCTTGGACATAGTTCAGCCCACATGCAGAAGGTCAACCTGCTTCACCAAAGGGTATGATGAATACATTGGCAGACTTAAGACTTGTGACAATAAAATGAGACCCTCACATTTATTAATTTAGAGAGATTATAATTAACACCAAATTTCTCAATTTGAAGGATTGATCACTGCTCAGATTAGCACTTGTGCTGTTATTTGATTGTGTTTTTTCCATAGCTATGGACGGTATGTGGAGGGAACTGGCTCAGTTCTGCAGTGCTGCAAGGAAACAGAGGTGGGTTTTGGTTCGACTGTGTAAATGTTTTTACTGATATTAGATGAGGTAGAATAATATACAAACAGTTTCAATATTAAGGTAAACGGCATATATGAATTAGCAAGGCTTTACCAGTGAATTTCATAATTAGTGTTTATTCACCAAGTTGATACGGTTTTTAATTCATATTTATTTTATTGCAATTCTTTCATAATAAAATCTAATTTACAATCATCTGAACAACATTTTTCAATCGTGCGTCAAAGGCTGTTGTTTTATGTTCTGTGCAGATGCAGAGTGTCTTTGCTGGTCTGGACCAGTGCTCTGAAGAAGAGAAACTGGAGCGGCTGTCAAAATTGAAGCTCAGATACTTCACTCCAAGAGAAGTTGCCAACCTTATGGGTTTTCCTCAAAGCTTCTGTAAGTCAAAAATCACTCTGCCCTTGAAGGATTAAGCCAGAGATCTTTCTATGATTTTCTCACTGTGAGCAAAGCTTATGATAAAACAACAATATCCTACTGATGAAGATTTTTTTATGCATCCAAAACCTCTTGTAGCTTTTTTTATAGGGATCAATTAAATAAAACTGTTAATATCACATCAATATATCAATGAGCCACACTGTTTTTATTCTATTATTATATATTCGTATATTATTTTAAAACAGTCCCCAACTTACTAATAGGTCATTTATGTTGTAGTAGTAGTAGTAGTTGGTTTTTCTTGGGGTTCCTTATCAGTACATAAAATGTACATAAGACTTAATCTGACTTAAACTCTAAGACTAAATCATGTTTTGTCTTGTTTTTTGCAATGTCCTATAAAACACTAATACAATCACAGCAATACTTGGCTAAACCGCTAAACTTCAGAACAAACATAATTTCATGTTTATTAAACCTCATATAACCAACTCCTTATGAGGCTGTTAGATGCATGATTAGAAGATTTCTGTTTCCTTGTATTTATTCTCCAAACTATATTGAACTTTAAAGGTCTCATATCCCTTTTAGGGACTAAAGAACAGATCCTGGATGTCTCCAGAATGTAAAAAAAAAACCAAAACTCTCTCTAGATCATGGGTACAGATTGGGGATGTGCGATATAAAGTCTAAGATAATATCTTCATGCCAGCTGACATCACTCCAAGAAAATGTACATACACCGTCACACAGTTGCGCATGTGCATTGATTGCATGTAGTGCCATGGTCTGTTTGTGGCTAAACCAACATGGTCGAGTTAAAAATGAGACTACAAATGATGCCAGGAGACAAAATATAGAGTCCACCAGCCTCGTTTTTGGTCAGAGCCAGGAGAGGGACTGTATCACTGATTGGACCGTTCTGGGGATGGTTTCAGGAAAATGTAAAAAAGGCAGTGTGTACACTTCCAACTTGATTGGTATGTGCCTATATACACCAAAGAACAATATAAATGTTAACCTGTTTTCTAAACTTTATTTAATGTTTTTACAGGCTTTCCAGAGCAGGTCACCAGCAAACAGCAATACAAAGTTCTTGGAAACAGCCTCAATGTCGCGGTGGTGTCCAGACTCCTACAGCTGCTGGTGTCGTAGCACAGCACTCATAGGACTCTGCAAGAGGAGACCACTTTAGTTATTATTGTGAATTAGGTTGCGACCTGCTTTTTGCCTGCATTTGAAAATCTATAGTGCTGAGATGTTATGTGATAAGATGTTGGTAAGCAATAGTTCATAGTTCCCAACCACTGAACAGAGTAATTTACATGTATCTTACATGTAATTTTTTTTAGATTTGTCAATGTTGTAAATATCTTACAATTAAAGTTAATTTATATTTTGTAAAGTGTTGCTTCATCTCTTTTCTCTTATCTATTTTTTACCTTATTTATATTTGCATGTTCATTTAAATGCTGTGCAGTAAATATATTTCTTTTGGTGGAATCTAAACGTTTACTATCAGAAACATTATCATTTTTTGTAGGTGAAGATTCTCAGTCATCCAAGTGAAGTTATTTGGAAGTTGAGTCATGGCAATTGGACTTCCTTCTTGTTAGGTCGAAACGTTTCACTACTTGTGGCTTCTACAGTCTGAGGGTAGTTGGTTAGAGACCACAAATTTATCCTCCAGGTTGGTTTCACTTCACCTTGGCCTGAAAAGACTTGTGTGAAACAACCCCTCATACTCCTAAAGTGGGTCGTTAGGTGTGGTCTACCTGACGGATGTGTGAATTAGGCCTGTTTTTTCCGGGGATGGATGAAACAGAAGACGGGTGATATTTGAGGCCTCCCCCTCTTTTTATCCATCCCCAGAAAAATCAGGCCTAATTGACACATCCATCAGGTTGACCACATTATAATTTTTCCCCATTAATGAAAATTACAAACTTAACCTTTAAAATGTGTTTCTTGTTGATTTCACCTATTGCATACACTTTCTTAGGTATGTTCCCATTCAGAGCTACTGTATTTAGCACTGAATGTCACTCCCACAGGAGTTTGAACTCATTTAAAGGGTTTGACATCAACAATTAGAAGTGTGTTCTCTCTGTACTAGATAATGGTCATGCATGCACGCTAAAACTAAGATGAAATGAACATACTGTGTCAGAGTTTCACGCCTCTATCACACTTAGCCATGTGTTTATCTATGACCTTTGCGGATCATCCATCCATCAATTTTCCGAACCTCTCTGTCCTCGTAGGGGTCGCAGGTGTGCTGGAGCCTATCCCAGCTATCATATGGGCGAGAGGCAGGGTACACCCTGGACACCAGTCCATCACAGGGACACATATAGACTAAGACAACCATTCACACTCTCACCTATGGTTAATTTAAAGTCTCCAATCAACCTAATTGCATGTCTTTAGACTGTGGGAGGAAGCCAGAGTGCCCGGAGAGAACCCATGCAAACACGCAGAGAATATGCAAACTCCACACACTGATACATTATTTCATTTGGCTACAGTCTGTCATATGATGAAAAAAATCATTTTTCTATTCTATATATACTAGTTGTTATACACTATTCATTAAAATCTGTTCTGCTCCAGTGCTGATCAGTGACATGTACTTTAGAATTCCACCTTAAACACCTGAGCTTTGCAAAATGTACTTTATTGTCTCTCTCACATGATTTTCACAGATCAAATGTGTGTGTTACAAGATGCCATTTGAGATAATTACCTTCAAATGGTTATAAGACATCATAAAAGATTAGTTATGCTCGATTTTTCTAGTAAAACAGTGTAAGCACACACAGCAAAAAGCACTTTGTACACTGGTCAGAATTATTGCTATGTCAAGTCTGTGAAACTGATGTTTGAGACTGAAGATGTTACACAGTAAATCAAGATGACTGTTCACAGCATTTTGTGGTACAACAATTACAAAGTAATAACATAAATGATAACCATACAAACATTACAACAGTAATAATGATGTAATATAATAACACTAGCAATAGTTAGACTCAAAAGTTCAACTTTAACCACAAAAAAAAGTTTAATATCAAAAACATCATGATTATGAAAATGTTTAAAATGTCATTTGTTCTGACTAATTTGGATCAGGTTTTAGTTTATTCAGAATTTATTGAGTTAAATGTAAAACAGTAAGGATTTTGACATTTAAGGTCATCGTTTCATGGCAGCAGACAACAATGTAGTTTTGTATTTAGTATATATGTTAAGTATTTATTTTAGTATTCAATTTAATTTGTTTTAAAATTCACATTATGGTTACTACAGTGCTGTTATCAGGAAACGTATTTAGATTCTCTTATTCTGCTGAGCTGGTTGTTGAGTTTCATTTTTGGTTAGAGTCTTTTTTTTCCTCTCTCTCTCTCTCTCTCTCTCTCTCACTCATACACACACACACACACACACACACATTATGTCAAACGAAGCAAGTTACTCATCTCCAACAATCATGTGAGGGACATCTTACTCAATAATAAACCTAAAAAGCTTTGGTAAGTGGAGATGGGCGTCATGGTGGTACTGTCAGGTCAAAGTCTTGAGCATTAGAGTGTGGCAGCACAATCAAACCTCAGCACAGTCGTCTCTACTGTCCAGGCCAACACGTCTGATCTATGGCTGCGATACTGAGGCTCTCCTGGCTTTTCTTCATCCTTCTTTTCCTTCTGGTGGAACTTCAAGGAGAGCCTAGAGACACGGGTCAAAGACGACAGAAAAGGAACATTGAGAATGACCAGTGAGTTGGGCTTGTAGATATTAAATTATTCATCTTACATATTACTTTGCTACATACGGTGTAAACCTGAACAGCACTTAAACATCACTTTGTCACAATTTGTACATTGGTTTCTCAGCTGTCAAATTTCATGCTACACTGTGTTAGCTTTTGAGCTATTTTTAATTGTGTCCTAAGTATGTTAACTTGCAAAATGCATAAATTTGCTCCCTGTTTATTGATGAACAGACAACATTGGAATTCTGTTCTCAAGGGGAAATAGGGGAAAATCCTTGTTAAGAAAAATCTTTGAATATCATCAAATCAAAGTGGGATTTCTAGTGGAATGTGCATTATTATAAAAATGTGCCCTAACGCTATGATGGATCTGAATACAAAGTGTGTTTTTAAGGAAATTTTGCTGGTCTGACTCCGTAGGCCTCGTATGCTGTCAGATAATGGTCACCTTGTGTTCACAACCGGTGACAATAAAGAGATCCGCTTCCAGACACCCACATCAGGGCGAGTTAAAGTCAATAATGAAGACCTCACCCAACTTTTGAGTCAGGTACTGTATGCTCTAATCGTCTCTGTTGCTGCAGCTCAAAAGATTAATTGCAGTTCAATGCCTTCATATTAAAAGATGTTACTTCTTATAACCTTTTTTTTTTGGCTTGATGAATTTTAATTTTATATCGTCTTGGATTACAGGACAGGTATCTTGTATCTGCTCCTGGCAAACGGTCGTAGATGAGAATATATAATATGTTTTCTGCACCAGTTTGCGTAGTTGGTGTATCCTTGTCCTGTCTGTCTGGATAAATGAAGGCAAATTGCCAGCATATCATATCAGCATATCATCCGAACACTAAACTCATTACCTAATCCAAACAAGCTAGAAAATATTCACTACCCTACTGTGTAAGTGTCTCATTATAACTTTTTATCACCTTTTACACATCTGAAAGTTGCTGCTCCTCATATGAGTTTATAAATGATTAACATAGGAAACAGACGCAGCAGTTTGCACAGAGTCAAAGATCAGGGGTCAGGAGCATTAGAGTCCATAGATCTGGGATAGCACATCATCTCTGAATCAAAATTATTTCCATTTATGTATATCTATGCATTTGTTTTATATGAACAGATCTACTGTATGTCTTAAAGGATAAAACAAATGAAAGTTGTTTTTTATTGTTTAAACATCACTGAACTTTTAAAAAATCCTTGCAAAGCAGCAACTGCCTTCATTAATGTAACAGGTGGAAGGATGTCAATAGCTAATCAGGCAGTTCAGTCACCATGGTTAATTGTGTTGTTCTCATGTGCAAAATAAGTGGAGAAGTTACTGTTTAGTCGTACATATACCAGCCTGTAGTAGTAGTGATAGTACCAACACACTTTGTCAATACCTCACTCACAATACTGCAAATACAAAGGAATGGGGGAAAAAACATTTGCAGATATTTTCCAGAGAAATTGTAGGTTTGACCTGAAGATGGCACTAGATGAAAAGGCAAGAAATACATCTGATAGTTGTTGGGACATTTCTAGGCCTCCCCGTATGTGAGCTAGTCTTTTAGAAGCTCTTTGGAGTCAAATACCTCATTCAGGTTTAATATTTCTAGATAATATCTGAACTATAATGAAGTATAATTATTTTTACATCAGATCATTCAAATTGTAAATCTTAAAAACTGTCCAAGTTCGTCTTTGTCTTTATTCTTTGGTTTATACATGTCTGTTTTTAGATCAAAACCAACAAAGATGACATTGATAACATAAAATCTCATGGAGGTGGAGTTCCCCCTGAGGTCACTAACAAACTAAACGAGCTCGATACTAAGGTAGGATATTAAAACAGTACACTTCTTGTTGGATAAAATATGTTATTAGTACAGCTCATCTTTTCTTTTTCTTTTAAAATGTGTACACCTAAACATTTTAACATTAACAGCACAAAGCTGTTCATTTTAGTTTGTCACCTTGCTTATTCCCATGTTTTTTAGGTGTCAACACTTGAAGGTAAAGTGACCACACTTGAACAGGTAAGACATTTAAGAAGTGTTTGTTGTAATGGCTCAAAACTATACTGCACGTTTCATGTTTCCTGTCTTCCTGTCTTAGACAGTCCAGAGGGTGTCCTGCAGCAGTAATCCCTGCCAGAATGGAGGAACATGTCTGAACCTGCTCAACTCATACCACTGCTTGTGTCCCAGCAACTGGGCTGTGAGTCCCACACAGTTTTTTTATTTATAGTGGCTGTACATTGCAGTTGCAGTAATAACCAAATTATACACAACAAATTTTTATTTGTTTCTTTCTTTCAATCTGTGTGTGTGTGTGTGTGTGTGTGTGTGTGTGTGTGTGTGTGTGTGTGCGCGTGTG
>OMLM01007784.1:0-23634 GCA_900302695.1 Helostoma temminkii | reverse complement strand
CAGTAGGCACATAGCCTGTGCAGTTTTTTTATTTATTATTATAAGTTTCTCAATGAAATCTTAGAAAAATTTAAACATTTTCCCTTGTTCGATGTGACTTCTGACATTTTGAACTTCCACCATGTCTTGCAGGGATGGAGGCTATGAGACGTCTCCCTTGATTGGTAGATTCTGTGCCAATCAAAGGCCTCCAGTCCTGGTATCCCATAGCCACCGTCTTTGGGTTAAATTCCACTCTGATTCCTTCCTTTCATATCGTGGATTCACTGCGCACTGGGATGGCACTCAGACTGGTGAGTGGTGACATGCTTGCACTGTTACCTCAAGTGATGGCATTTTTTCACTATCAGTATGTTGTCACTGTGCCAGAACGTTCCATGTTATTTTTTTATCATTCTAGTTTTATTGAATTGCAGTTGCACAGTTATGACCACGCAGCATGTAGTGTGTTCTGTGTGTTAAGAAAAATCACTCTCGCAAGGGATAAAACTAAAGATGTGTGCACACACAGAGACTTACATAAACTTACTTACTGTACCTTACCTCTGTCTAAGGTTGTGGAGGGACGTTGACGACGATGTCTGGTGCATTTTCCTCTCCTAATTACCCTCTGCCCTACCACCCTAATGCTGAGTGCTACTGGAACATCAGGACCAGCCAAGGCAGCCTTCTTTTCCTGTCTTTCTCTGATTTCCACCTGGAGTCCAGTGCCACGTGTACTTTTGATTACCTGGCTGTGAGTTCACACCCTGAAGTGTGTGAATGTGTGATTTTACACATTGAATATTGAGGTTCAAAAACACTAGCACTGAGAAAGCTTTGGAGTACCTGTTCCACAGGTACTTGGTAAAATCATAAAGCACCCAATTGTAGAAACACACATCTCTGATGAGTTGTCTGCGGAGAATCTTCATCATCTGGATTTAAGTTCTGAAAAAACATTCCACCTCTCATCCATGAGGCTTCATGTGCTGTGACTGGCAGACTCTCTGGAGTAGTTAAGACTTTGATGGTCACTCATGAGTTGTTGTTCCACTGTGCTTTCAGAGGACAAAAGCAGATTTTATAATATCAAATGATGCAGCACAGTCATCGTTTATATTGTAAATGACTATTGTAGCTGGAAAAAGCTGTTTTTAAAACAATATTTCAATTAATATATAGACTCCTATAATCAAACAAACAATTGAATGAATTAGTATAGCAGACAGAGACCAGTGAATTTTGATTGGTATTATGAACAAAGCCACTTAAATAAATGTAATTCAAATAAATTTAGTTGCCAAAGCACTAAAGTCAGGCCTCGTGCCTCTGACAGCATCACAGCTGTGCTGATATTCAGTATAACAGTTCAATTCAATTCAAGTTTATTTATATAGCGCCAAATCACAACAAAAGTCATCTCGAGACACTCTAACAGCACTCCCTCTTGTGTGATATTGCTTAATCAATCTATACAAACAGGAATTACATGTTTTACTATTTGCGAATGCAAGAGACCTTTCTTTGATGTTATCTATACTGTTTTTTATATCACCATTGAACGACTCTGCAAGTATGTGTTTGTGTGTTCAGGTTTATGATGGTAACAGCAGCAGTGCTCCAGAGTTAGCCAAGTTGTGTGGCAGTCAAATACCAACCATCATTAACTCTTCCAGCCACGAGCTCTATGTCAAACTACGCACTGACAGCAGCGTCCACGCTGGAGGCTTCCTCGCATCATACACCTCAAGTATGAAAATTTTGATATGTTTGAAGCATAAAGCTTTGTGTTGCTGAAGTAAATTACCTCAGGATCATTTGTGATTGTACTTTAGCACGCTTGTTGTATGCTCATAGTGTGGGTATAGCAGCCAAGAATGTACACAAGTAAAAGTATAGTACTTAACATACCACATACTAAGGTGGAAGTAAAATCAATTGCATTGTATTGTATTGTGTACAAGTGTTTGGCTGCATTTATTTTTTTTAGGTTGCAGTGGTGTGCTCATCTCAGGCCGACACAGAGGAGTGGTGGAGTCACTGAACTTTCCCAACGACTATTCACCCAACTCCCACTGCAGTTGGACCATCCAGGCGAATAGTGGAAACACCATCAACTACACCTTTACCGTCTTTCTTTTGGAGTCTAGCAGCAGCTGCATCTTCGACTACATCAAGGTAAACAGACCCATGTTTTTCAACCACATCACCTAAAGAAAGAACCTAAACAAAGTAAAAACACACAGTTACATTATAATTAGTATGCATAGGTGAGTAATACATGTATAGTGGCCACTGTTGGCTACAACGTGGATGGATGTATATTATGCTCTCAATTCATATGACTTTCTCCATATTTCTGTCTTAGCTCTACAATGGGCCTAATGAGCAGGCTCCTCTGATTGGTACATTCTGTGGAAACACGCCCCCTCCAGCCAACAGCACGACCAGCTCAGCTCTCACTCTGGTGTTCAGGACAGACTCCTTCATCTCCATGTCTGGCTTCCAGATGATGTGGTACCAGAATGGTAGGTGCCAGATCAATGGGACATCTGCATACAAATATTGTGACTTTCCAGAATATAATTTTAACAATGCACGCTCAAAATAGGCTGTAAGCAGTACAGTGATACTGAAGTTACTAGAATTTTGAAGATGTAGGATTTAATTGTTGTGAATCAACTGACCCACAACTAATCATAGTCAAGAGGATCCTTGCATTGGATGTTTGTGGTGTGCCAGCTATCTTTTGGTTATTTTGTGGCTGGCTGTCTGCTATCTCACTCGGTGTGTGTTAAAACAGGTTGTGGTGAGGAGTACAATAGTCCCAGTGGCTCCTTTAACAGCCCAGGTTACCCCAACAAGTATCCAGAAAACAGAGAGTGCATCTGGTATATCACCACAGCACCAGGCAGCAGTATCACCCTCACTATCCATGAGTTTAATGTGGAGTTCCACCAAGACTGCAGCTACGACGTGCTGGAAGTAAGATGTGGACCTCTGTGTTAGAATTTGTCACGTGACCTATATTAAAATAACACATTGTATAACACGCTAGCATGGTTCTGAATTACCTTCAGGTTTACGGAGGTCCAGATCTGTCGGCCCCTCAGCTGGCCAAGCTCTGCAGCACAACATCCAGCCCAATGCAGGTTTCCAGCACTGGAAACATGCTCACAGTGCGCTTCAAATCTGATGCCTATGTCAGTGGACGAGGCTTCAATGCCAGCTGGGCTGAAGTGCAGGGAGGTGGGTGGACATCACTGATGTACTTCTATATGGCCATCACTCATTAATAGTGCAAAACATGAACCAAAATCACAGAAACAGATACTTAATTTTGAACTTAATATACAGTTATTTTTTTTATTTTAATTAGGTGTACTTTATTGGTTAGTGTATCTGGCTATATCTTCTGTTGCCAATGAGTGTGACATGACTATGTGTAATTTTTTTTGTGTGTTATTTGTGCATAATTAATAGCTCTTACTAACCTCTAGTCAACTGTCATCCTTCATTCAGGCTGTGGAGGCCCAGTCACAGCTCCATCAGGGGAGATCCATTCTCCTTTGTATCCCAACAGCTATCCCAATAATGTGGACTGTTCCTGGGTCATCAGTGTCGATCCCCACCATCGTGTCTTCTTCAACTTCTCTGACCTGGACATTGAATTTCATGGCAACTGCTCTTTTGACTATGTGGATGTGAGTAACAGGTTTAGGAACATTTCATGTGAAATGTTAGAGCTCCCAGCACAATACAAATTGTTGCACTCATGGTCTGACGTTAGTCAGAGTTTAAATCACTGAAAAAGAGTGAATACTTGGGAACTCTCCAACACACAGTAGAATATGGAAACTGGAAGTTGAACAAGTAATACAGTATATCAATAGAAGAAGTTAGCAGATGACAAAATTCTTGACCTGATCTGTCTTCACTGAAACCACATCTGTCCCACTATAGATCCACGATGGTCCGACCATGTCTTCTCCTCTGCTTGCCCACGTGTGTGGCACCGTTCTTCCTCTCCCCATCACCTCCACGCAGAACATCATCTATGTTCGCTTTAGGTCTGATTTCAGTCTCAACCGCCGTGGCTTCAGTGCTCGCTTCTCTCAGGGTGGGTCTCTTTAACTCAGCTTAGCAAAATAATAAATTTGTCGTGCCAGCCTTTAATCCCTTTTGTGTACTGCAATTCAGACTTTACAACTGCCAGAATTGCTCTAGTTCTTACATTACAAGTTTTCGTCTCTGTCTACAATCATGTTAGCTTTAAGTGTGCTGCGAAAACACACAAGAATTCATTTACTTCAGTTTGTCAGGTACAAGTGTGATGATTTCTGCCTCAGACACTTTCATATAAATGTATAGAGTCTTGAATCTTGAAAAAGTAAAGATTGGATATTTTATTTTGGTTTGTTGTAAATACTTCAACTCGCTCAGTAATGTAAAACCTATGTTTTATTTTCAACAGCATGCGGCGCCACCATCATAACAGACGATGAAGGTGGGGCCATTGCATCGCCCCAGTACCCATCACCATATCCACCCAATCAGAACTGTAGCTGGATCATCAAAGCACAGGAACCATGTGAGTTGCATTAATCGCTGCTGTAATGATGCTTGGTACATAATGTAATACATATAATGTTAACCTTTGACTTGTCTTTCTGTGCCCAGTCAACCACGTGACACTATCATTCACTGACTTTGACTTAGAGATGATAACTTCCAACTGCTCCCATGATGCTGTGGAGATTTTGGATGGGGACAACCATCAGGCACCTTCTATAGGTAGTTTAACTGAATCAAGTAGCTATGATCCAGGATGTGATAGGATACCATACTGAACTGTTCAATTAGGAAAATCACACGTTCAAATTAAGATGTTAACATGACTTTCTGTTAGGGCGCTACTGTGGTGATGAAGTACCTCACCCAGTGACATCATTCAGTAACTCTCTGGTGGTTAATTTCATCTCCGACTACGGCGCCTCAGGAAAAGGCTTCAGAGCCACTTTCTCAGCATCCACCTCCAGTAAGACGTCATGACACACTGTGCACACCTCATCACCACAAAGTCTGAATTCTGCTGTTATTACATTTGACTAATTATCAACAAAAAACTCTTTTACTTCTACTCACCTCTTCTGCTCAGGTTGTGGAGGAGATCTGGTGATGGAGACCGGTGCATTTAACAGTCCTAACTATCCAGATGCTTACCCACCTAATGTGGAGTGTGTGTGGACCATCAGGAGCTCACCGGGAAACCGTCTCCAGCTTTCCTTTATGTTAGTTCATTCTTGACCTTGGGCACATGTAAAGTATCTGTAATTGAATATTTTAAACTCAAGGTTTTCTCAGTAACCTTTTCTGGTTTCCCACAGCCTCATGACAGAAAGTATTTACTTCTCATCATAACATAACTAGTGATTATGTTCCACTGTCAAAAAGGAATGTTGGTGTCTGTTAGATGATCTGTTGTTTTTATGTCACTTGATCACAGATACCGACTGTTTGCAAAAGATATTTTTAGGTTTAATCAGATAATCATGTTTCAAACTATGTTAATATTTTCCTTTAACAACAGAAATGAACTGAGGGCAAAGTCATTTGAATCTCATAGTAATTAAGTCTGATTAATTTAGAATTTTATCCATAGTCTCACATACTGAACTTTGTATTGGCTACAGAATTGGTCAGTCGGTACTTTGTTACTGTCTAACAACCTTCTTGTGTTTTGTTTAGCACATTTCACCTACAAGGAGATGCTAGCTGTCAAAACGACTACCTGGAAATCAGAGAGGGCAACTCCACTGGACATCTGGTTGGCCGCTTCTGTGGGACATCGCTCCCCTCCAACTACACATCTCTGATTGGTCACATCCTGTGGGTTAAGTTTGTCTCAGATGCATCAGTTAGTGGAGCAGGATTCAGAGCCACCTTCTCACACTGTGAGTGTTTGTGTAAATACCACTCCTTATCTAACTGAGGCTTTCATTTAAGTACATGTTCCATACATACCCAATCAGTTGTGTACACAGATTACCCATGGCACACACCAAGTGAGAGTTATGACTGTGACTACATTTGTATGTATTCTAGGTTTGGGGAAAAATTCCATAAAAATTACCTCGAATTTTTTTTGTAAAAAGCTTGACTTGCATACACAACCTGACAGAGACACATTGAATATGCGAACACGTTAATTTACTTTATGCAACACAAGTGAGTGGGAATCTCAAAAGTAAGCCAATAGTATACAATAGCATACCATAGCTAGCTAATGTTGACAAGCTATACTACCTGTGTAAGATTAGTGGTGGAAACAAGACAAACGCTTTGTGTTGCTCGTTAGGAATGAAATAGAGCTCATCCCTACGCATATTCTTAACTCACGCACTAGCCTTATAATCTAGGAATATCATACTTATGTGTAAAAAATACATAAATATAACTCATATTGAGAGAGAGAGACCTAACATTTGACCTTCTTATTGTTTCTCAGTGTATGGTAATGATGTGATGGGAGAGTCGGGTCAGATTGCATCCCCACTGTATCCCAGAACATATCCAAATAATGCCCACTACCGCTGGACGATAACTGTGGCAGCAGACAGTTACATTCAGATGCGCTTCTTGGACATGGACATTGAAGACCTGGTAGACTGCTACTATGACAATCTCAAAGTAAGAAGATCAGGATGTTTACACTATTGTGTCTAAGAGATATATTGTTTGTCTCTGTCACCTTTCTGCTGTTACACATCCAGTTGTGTCTCACTTGCACAATTTGTTCTCAAAGGTTATTTGGTTGTGCCTCAGTGAAACTGATATGAATGAGCTGTGAGACTGATATGTGTCCAACTGCGTCATTCATGACTGGTTCATATGAAACCTAACCAGCCTTTGTCGAACAAATAAGATACATCTTGTACTGGCTTTCAAAGGTCAAAATGTATACTATAATAGTGGCAGTGACATGGTGTGACGACATGTGAAATAAAATCCTGTGCTTTATCTTTTAAAAACAACTTATGACAGGACATGCACCCTGTGCAACAGGATCAGATTAACTGTGTGTGTTCTTTAAACTCTAATGAATGGTTTTTAAACTTTCTCTAAAAGTCTTGATGACATTATTGTCTGAAAAATGCTGTCAGTGTTCAGAACATATATCTGGTCTATTGACATTGACCAGGCGATCTACTGTGTAGCGTGGTCCTGGCAAAATAGAGAAAGCACAGCCCTGATAACACTCAGGTGTCCACTAAAGATTATGCTATATGATCCATTTTGCTCTCGATCTTTTCAGATATTTGACGGCCCCAGTGTTTATAGCTATCTACTTGGGACAATCTGTGGTCTGGCGCTGCCTCCTCCCATAAGAAGTTCTGGCAGCACTGTTACCCTGCAGTTCCAGTCTGATGTAGTGGTGGGAGGACGAGGCTTCCTCTTGGAGTGGACCGCTATCCAGAACTCTGGACCACCACCCACTATCTCACCAGGTCATGCATGATAATTAAAGAAGGAACAGTGATCATAATTATAATATAATAATAAATAATAACTAAGTTAATATCTGCATCATCTGAATGACACTGTGTGTGTTTTTTCTCTTTGTGTGCCAGGTGCTTGTGGTGGAATATTAATGACAGGGGAGACTCCTGGCTTCCTGTTTTCTCCAGGATGGCCTGAAGACTACCCTCCTAACCAGGAGTGTACATGGATGATACGTTCTCCAAACTCAATTGTAGAGTTTAACATTTTGTCTCTCGACTTGGAGGACTACCCCACCTGTTTATTTGACAGCCTCGTCATCAGAGACGGTAAAGCCTTTTCTGTAGAGATTAAACCTGTAGCCTTGAACCAAACCTAAATGGAGTTGCTGGTATACAGTATGTCTTAAGGACTGCACCATGTCGCTGTGGTAGGTGTGTTCATTGTTTTTGAACAACATATGATCAGCCTTCTTGTGCTTGTGTTCCCAGGTGAGAACAGTTTATCCCCATTGCTGGCCACTGTTTGTGGTCGAGATCCTCCAGGTTCTCTCCACTCAACAGGAGACTCCATGTACATCCACTTCTCATCAGACAGCGTCATCAGTGGTCGAGGCTTTAACGCCTCCTACTCCAAAGGTCATAAAACACCTGAAGCAAATTAACAAACATTATACTGTTCTTGCTATTTTCATCATACAACAAAGTTCACATGTGCCAGTAACTAGTAAATAAGTAAATAAAAAGTAGTAAAAAGGTCAGCCATTGTGCTCTTTAAATTAAGAGGCGCAATTTAGAATACAGTTTTTAGCAGATTAACTTTTATTCGAGTAATTTGTGTTTTCTCACATTCATTTTCAACAATAACAATAATATTAATATTAAAATAATTTTGCTGTTCAATATTTTTAGGTTGCGGTGGCCTTATGCATGTAGACAGGGGCGTGGTGAGCAGTCCTCATTACCCCCAGAACTACCTGCCTCATCTGGACTGTCACTGGCATGTGATGGTGACACCTGGCTTCAGGGTTTTTGTCACCTTCCAGAGCCCCTTCCAGGTCCAAGGCTATGGAACACAATGCAGCACAGGAGACTACCTGCAGGTGAACAATTAGGGAAACTAAAATCTGTATATTATGAGAAGAAGTACAAAACCAGTACTGCTACAGGTCACAGTTTACTTTTGCAAGTTAATATTAATGTAAGAATTTTAATAAGTTGTCAGCTTTAATCTCATCAGGTTTATATGAAATGACTAAAAACTATGTCTTTGTAATGTCCAAATGAGCTGATTTACCTGTGTTGAAACAAAATATTTGACCATATATGCGGATTGCTCATCGTTCTTATCAACGTGTAAAGTATTTGATGTTTGAATCAGTGATTTCATAAGCTCATGACATTTGTTTTAGACTGAGGAGTAAACCTAACACAATTCTGTTGAGTAAAAATACTCTTGTACAATAACTCTGATATTTTAGATTAATTATTAAAGATCATCTGTTAAATGCTTATTTAATAACCCATAGCTTAATCACTTTACAGCTCAGGAATGGTCCAGATGCTTCATCTCCTCCACTGGGACAACGTCTGTGTGGCGCGAGTCCCCCGTCCAATCTCCAGACCACTGACAACCACCTCTTTATTCAGTTTGTGTCTGATGCCAGTAATGAAGCCAGTGGCTTTAAACTGATCTTTGAGGCCCACAGTCAGGGTACCACTCCTCTTTTTTCTTTTTTCTTTCTTTTTTTTTTTTGTCTGATACATGTACTACAGAATTCATCATTATAGTGTGGTTGGTGTTTCTTGTGCTAAGCTATATAATAACCAACCATGCAACAGCATTTTGTAAATTGTTGCTGGCAAGTAAAGTGTGGAAATGTGTTTTATGTGCCAAACAATATTGTTGGAACTGTTTCAGTTGATGTGGTTTCACAGGCCAGAGGCATCGAAGCTGGACTAACAAGCATGAAATAGTTTCCATCCATACCAGTGACATCACAGTTTATTTTATCTCATAAACTTCAGTTGCCATCAGTGGATTTATTTATCAATGGCTCATCAAGGACTAGAACATATGGGCCACATGTGAATAATGCTGGTCAGTATTACTAAGTAGAAACTAATGCTTTTTTTGTTTTTCTGCAGCATGTGGCGGCTCCATTGAGCTGAATGATAATGATCCTCCAGGGTACATCACTTCACCTGACTATCCTCAGAACTACCCCCAGAACATTGACTGTATCTGGGTCATCACTGTGCCCACAGGAGAAGCTGTCCAAATTGACTTTGAGGATGAATTCTACATTGAGCCCTCAGCCAGGTATAGCTGCTATGATCTCCTCAGGCAATTAAAAACTGTATGACTTTTTACAGATAATGATGAATGCTAACATAATGCTAATGCTAACCTTGTTCTGAAGGTGCAGGGTAGCCTTGGTTCTTTCTCCTCATCTGTTAAATCCTCAGTCAGAAACCTTGGTGTCATTTTGACCAGGCTCTGACTCTGGACCAACACGTAGAATGTTTGGCTTGTTGAGCTATATTTCCAAACTTAGGCCCATGGTGTGTCAAACAGAGATGGTGATGATTATCCATGCATTTATTTCATCCCATCTAGATGATTGTAACTGTCTCTTTACTTGTCTTAGCAGCTGGTCCAGATTGCTATGGCTAAGCCCCGAACCAGGTCCTCATAGCAGGAACTAGTGACACCCATTGTAATCACTTTACACTGGCTCTGAGTTAAATTTATAATTCAGTTCAAGATACTTGTAATTATTTTCAGAGCACTACATTGTCAGACATCTGTGTACATAAGAGATCTACTACAACCTTATTTATAACTGCAATCATTTTTATTGCTCAGCCTCCAAATTAAAGTTACCATGATTTTAATATAAGACCCACCTACATTAGTGCATGTACTCACTGAAACAGCTCTTAGGATCTTCACAAAATATGTCCTAGTTATTCTTTTATGTCTTTCTCAGCTGTGCATACGACTACTTGGAGGTGCGTGACGGCTCGACATCCAATGCCAACTTAATTTCCCGACTCTGTGGCAACACCCGACCATCAACCCAGCATTCAACAGGTTCCTCCATGATGCTCAGGTTCCGTACTGACAGCAGTGTCACACACAAAGGCTTCAAGGCAAAGTACTCTATAGGTAAGCAAACCACAGACATCATTTACAGTCTAAAGATAGTTTTTCAAATTCAAGATCTGTTTTTCTGGAAATGGATCCAGTTTTAATTATTATATACTGGCAGCAACATATTAAAAGCATTACTACAAACACTACTGGATATATTAATTTTGTATTTGTAATTCCACACAGCAACATGTGGAGGAACCTACATTGGTCAGAGAGGTTCTATACACAGTCCTGGTTTCCCAGGATCCAACTATCCTGACAGCTCCAACTGTGAGTGGTACCTGGAGGGGCCCACGGGGCACTACCTCACCCTTAACTATAATAACCTCACCCTGCAGGACTCTCCAGGCTGCACTGCAGACTATGTGGAGATCAGAGAGTACAATGCCACAGGTGAGGTTTAGCTTCTGTATTTTTGTCCTCAGAGGTACCACCAGAGAAGAGAATTAATTCAAAAATTCATCATAATGCATTAAGCCTGAGCTTTACAACCGCTGTGTTGTACTGTGTGTAGGACGCCTTCTGGGTCGACACTGTGGCAGTAGCCTTCCAGCTTCCATGGACACATCTGACAGCTTTGCCTATGTCAGGTTTGTCAGTGACTCCAGTGGAAATGCACCTGGCTTCAGTCTGTCATTTGAAGCCAGTGTTGAAGGTGTGTGATTTTTAAGAGATTATTAGAACTGTGCATGTTATTTGTGTAATGTATAATTGTTGACTTTACACAAACAATGGACATATATGTGTAAGTATTTTTAGCAAGGAAGACGGTATCAGAACTGAAGTCTTAATGACTTTTACCAGCCAACTGCTCATCTAGCTTGTCAAAACAATTCAGTATCTCACTAAGGGTTTCATTCCATGTGCAGGTCAATTTAATATGATAAATAAGCATCATAAGATTTTGTAGCCTTTGTGTTATTTTAAGCTGAATGTCTTTTAACTCTTATCCTCCGTCTCCTGCAGCCTGTGGAGGAGAACTCAACGCTCCCTCAGGAACAATCTCCTCCCCAAATTATCCCAACTTGTACCCACACGGTCGGTTGTGTCGCTGGGAGCTGGTGATGTCACCAGGCCGTCGGGTCACTCTCACCATCAACGACCTACGACTGGAAGCTTCTGGTAGCACGTGTCCATTTGACTATGTTGATGTGAGTCCTATTCTGCGAGTATCTCCTTATATTTCACTTTAGCTTTGCCAGCTATTGTGCACCTCATTTACAATCTAACCACCTTTACATTTATTTACGTTTTTTGCATGCTTTCCACCACAAAAAATCATTTTATTCATCTTAAATGTATTGAAGTCTTGACAGAGGCACTTGGTGATATTTCATGTATACATATATATGGATAAAATAACAGGAAATTGACTGAAATGGATATAAAGACACAAGAGAAATCACATAATTTAAATAAGGACTTAGTGCCAAACTCAAGTGCAGACAATAAAAAATCCTAGACAGTGACTCCAAGTTTGTGTGGAATCAACGTCATTATTATACATCTTATGTCATTGCTTTTAGCAGTTTAATCAATGTGGGCCCTGATCCTGTGACTATTGCAGCCTTGTGACACACCCAGTGCCACTGTTTCACCACGATAACCTCTCTGTCTTGTAGGTACTGAACGGCTTGACGGACACTGCCCCGCTCCTACAGCGATTCTGTGGTACAGTACCAGCAGGTACCCAGGTGCGCTCCTCTGGCAATACCATGACTGTCGTGTTCCGCACTGATGCTTCAGTGTCCAATGGTGGCTTCATGGCTTCTTACTCCTCAGAAGAACCTGCAGGTTAGCTTTCTATTTGCATCCATCAAATACAATGCAGTGCTAATATCCATAAATACCTATTGATGTGGTAGGAACATGTTAACCATCTACTCCATACACCAGTTTAGTCAAATTTTACCTTGTCTTTGCCAAAAGCAGCACTTGTGAAATAAGTAAACCATTTTCATAAAATGGCGTACTGTGCTGTTATTGTTTTATAATTTGTGTCTCTCACCCTTTCACCTTGTCTTTTGTTAGAGTGTGGTGGAATCCTGAACAACCCAGCAGGTGGGAACTTCACTTCCCCCGGGTACATGGTGTCCAACTACAGCAGCAATCTTAACTGTGAGTGGCTCATCCAGAACCCACAACACATCAACTCCTCTATTGTGGTGCTAATAGAAGACATGCACCTGGAGAATCACCAGACCTGTCAGTCAGACTACCTCCAGTTCCGCCTTGGTGAGTACCACACACACTGTGCAGCAGTGGCTCTAGGATAAACAGCAGAGATCACCAGAGGAAGAAACTTTAAGCTTAAGATGCAAGTGACATATCTCAAATCAACATCTTAGCTTTAACTGTTTCTAGAAGTTAATGGAATTCCTTTCAAAACATTAAATCCCAAATAAAAGACTTATTTTGTTTAGAAATATATTGAGCCAGCCTTGAGCCAGAGTTGTGACTTTATTGCAGATGACTTATAATTTTTGTGGGAAGACCAGAAAAGCATTACAGTAGCCTAGCTTGCTGTATATAACATAATGATAATATAATGGTCTCTCTGTTTTAGTTAAAGTGACCAATGGCCATACTTTACCATTATTTTTTATATGATAAAAAACACTTTGGTGATGAAATCCCATGAGAAGAATGATGTTCAGGATAGGTCAATTTAAGGCTTTTGAATTTTGTGGCCTTTCATATCTAAAATACATATTACAAGAGTACAAGTGGATAAATTTAATTCCATTAGTTGATTGGTGACATATGTTTTCCCTGCGTCTATGGTACTTTCTTAATACTCCACCTTTGGTCTAAATTGTTCATAGGTATGATTATGTCTTCAGTGGGGGGTGGGCTCTCATATTTAATCACATATCGGAATATTTAGTGGAAAGAAAACTGGTCTAGGAAAGAAATAGATAGATGGGATGTATATTATACTGTCTATATACTTTATTTGTGTTGAACTCTCTACCCAGGTAATGCATTTGGGGAGCAGTTGGCCAAGTTTTGTGGGAACACCATCCCCAACAATCCCATTGTGGTGTTCACCCCAGAGCTCTGGGTGCATTTCCAGACCAATGCTGCCAATGGAGACCTGGGTTTCAAGGCTAAATATTTCTTTTCTGGTATGTCAAGAATTGAAAGTTTCATTAACGTAATGCACAATACAGTGTATTAGTCTTATCTAGCAGTCATAATGTTACCATCACATCATTATCTATGTCATGTTATCTTTGCAGAGTGTGGAGGCTGGCAGACAGGTGAACAAGGGGTGATATCCAGCCCCAACTACCCCGATATCTACCCCAGTCCCAGTCGCTGTGCTTGGCTGCTCGAAGCTCCAGTGGGCCACACTATTAAGGTGAGTCTGCACTATAGTCTGACTGAGTCAAATCATCATCATCATCATCATATCTTATTTGGATATACTTATTCTGAGGTACCACAAGCAAAGCCAAAAGACAAAAGTACATACATACATAATACATAATACATTTCTGTCCTGTCTTACTGCAGCTAACCTTCAGCTACTTCAACCTGGAGCCCCACACTACCTGTGGATGGGACTCCGTCACCATCTTCAATGGAGGATCCCCTGGCGCCCCTATCATTGGCCAGTACTGTGGGACCACCTCCCCAGGAACCATCCAGTCAGGATCCAACAAGCTTGCTATAGTCTTCCTGGCTGACCACAGTGTGTCTGCAGGAGGCTTTGTGGCCTCGTGGTCTACTGATTCCTCAGGTGTGTTTACAATACATAAATGAAAATGCTGTACAGGCTTTCCTGATCTAATAAGCTCTGATATAAAGAAACTCACTTTTAAGGTTGTACTCAGTCTGCACCCAGTAACATATAATGACATATGGAAAACAGAAATTATAAAAAATCTGTGTCATTAAATAAATCAAAAACTGAATTTACAAAAGTTTCTATTTAACATATTTAGGTCAGTTGCATCCTTAAGATGGTAAACTAAAACCTTATTGCTTCTTTTCTAATTTCTTCTCTTCATCAGTACTCTCAGCATCATTTTGCAATTGATTTTCTGTTTACTCAATAAATCCTTCTTCATACAGTGTTCCTCATCAGTAAATTTTAGACCCTAAAGATAAGACCAGCACCCTGTTAGGGAAGACTGTTCACTTAAATCACTAAAATTCCATTCATGTTATTTGTGGGATCATTTTATAAATAAACTGTGTGGTCACCCATGATTTTCTGCCAGGCTGTGGAGGGGTAATCCATGCCGATACAGGAACAATCAAGTCTCCAAACTACCCCCAGAACTTCCCAGCAAACGTGGAGTGTTCCTGGCAGATCATTGCCCATGAAGGAAGCCACCTGGAGATGACCTTCAACAGTGATTTCCAGATTCCAGACATCACTGGGACCTGCCAGAACAGTTATATAAAGGTATGTACTGTGCACTAAAAGCTATTTTCCATTTGTCAACAATTTCTCAGTCAGCGTTCTCCTACAGGTGTGGTCAGGTCAGACTGAAAACACAGAGGCCCTACTGTCAACAGGCTGCGGCTCAGTGGCTCCGAATCCTGTCATCGCTCCATATAACATGATCACAAGCCGATTCCAGGCCACTGGTGGAACCGGCAGAGGTTTCTCAGCCTCCTTCAGCACCCGTAAGAATCATGCACCAAAGACACCATCATGGTGTAACCATGAACCTTCTGTGAATTCAAGACACAAGACATATAACCTAGTAAAGATCATTTTGTGGTCTTCAGTGTTAGAATGAAGCATAAAGTGGCCAATCCCAACAAAATGCAAAGATAATCTGATGTCTTCTGTTTATCAGGTTGCGGCGCAAACTTCACAGCTCCCAATGGTCGTGTGGTTTCTCCAAATTATCCAGCTGATTACCCCGACTACTCCAATTGCAACTACACCATAGACGCTGGAGAAAAAACTGTCATTGTCCTCATCTTTCAGACTTTTCAAGTGGAAGGCAAGTGTTGCTGCCTGCTTTAGTTACACATATATGAAGAATAACTGCAGATGTCTTTATATAATTATAATGATATAATCATAGGATTGGTCTGTTTCTGTTTTGGAACTTTTAGACTTTGTCTTAAAAGTAAATGATGTGTAGTCTTTGGTCTTGCTAACCAATAATCAGCTGTTTGTTAAGTATATGTGCTGTCTGTCTGTTAACTAGAACACTCAACCTGTATGTACGATGGGCTGAAGATCTACAATCTAGCTGGTGGTTCTCCTATTACCACATTGTGTGGTTCCAGCATCCCAGGACCCTTTTCCACCTTTGGTCCCATGTTACTCCACTTCTATTCTGATTCTGTGGTTACAGACAGTGGCTTCATGGCAGAATACAGAGCTATTCGTAAGTAAAGAACCATTTAATAACTATGTTATAATGTTTAAAATTAAGTCATGAACAGCTGTAGTAATCAAGCAAGAATTTATATAGGCCCTGCAATGGACTGGCGACCTCTCCAGGGTCTACCCTGCCTCTCGCCCATATAATAGCTGGGAGGGTCTTGCAGTGTTTTAGCTGTTCCTAGGACTGCGCTCCTATGGACAGAGATCTCAGTTGTAGGAGCCACTTTCCCAATTTGGGGGTCATAGCCCAGACTGTTCAGATGACCAAGGAGCCACTGTTGTCTTCACCTTCCACGTGTATTCTAGTTCTTCTTTTAGCCAGTGGTATTTTTCAAGCTTCTCATGTTCCTTTATCCTGATGTTGCCATCACTCATCGATTGCTATGTCAACCACTACAGCCTTCTTTCGCCTTCTTTCTATGCTTGTCCACCACTACTCTGCCTGGTTGGTTAGCCATTACCAGTTTGTCCATTTGTATCTGGAAGTCCCACAGAATTGTGTCTTGGTCATTCTCGACCACCTTTGGGGCTGTATCCCATTTTGATATTGGGACCTCCAGCTGATAGTCGGCACAGATGTTCCTGTACACTATGCTGGCCACTTGGTTATAGTGTTCCATGTATGCCCTGCATGCTAGCATTTTACAACCTGCCGTTATGTGCTGGATTGTCTTAGGGGCATCTTTGCACAGCCTGCACCTGGGGTCCTATCTGTTGTGGTAGACCCCAGCCTCTTTTGATCTTGTACTTATAGCTTGTGCTGTCTTTCAGTCCAGCTTCAAACCATGTAGGGGTTTGTCCTTCCATGATGGCTCCTGTTTTTCCTCTTCCTCCTCAGGTTTCTGCTGCCTGAGGTATTCACTATGTATGTCATCAGTTGTGAACATCTTCCTGATGTAGTCATGGATCTTTGGTGTTTCTTCCAAGATAGTCCTCAGCCTCCTTTTTTCCGTTTAGTGTGCAGTCTCAGAGTGCTGGATTCTGGGTGAAACCCTTCATGCATTGTAAGGAGCTTCCCCATCTTAATATCAGTGGCTCCTATATCCTCCTTTGGTTAACTGATTATGCCAGCAGGCCATAGGTGCTGATTTTCCAGACTTGGTTCTTTCCATCCAGCTAACTCCATTAGCCACTGGACAGTGGTGTTATGTGATGCCTCCTTCTTCCATATATTTTTCCAGTATTCCAGTATTGCTCAGTTTCCAGCCTTGGTGAGTTTGTTCTTATGCTATTACTCTGCCCTTGTGTGTCTGTGTGTCCACAGCATGTGGTGGTTTCTTCAACAGCACTATGGGCACAGTGAGCAGCCCGACACTCTCCATGACCAACTACCACCACAACATGAACTGTACCTACCACATCATGGTCGCAGCAGACAGAGTGATAGATCTCAGGTATGACTGGACTTTAGACATTTATTTTCAGTTATGGAAAGTGAGGTACCTTTCTGTTTTGTGCCACACAATAATTAAAGTGCAAGTGTAAGTACAAGATAAAAACATCTACTTGAAAACATACTTAGGCAGCTAAGCAAGTAATGAAAAAAACAAAACAAAAATTTGAAAAAATAAAAGCCCTTTCTGTTGGTCCTGTCTGGTGTAAGGGTCTGTAAGTTGTGTCTACAATAAAAACTAATGTGACTGGTGCAAAATAGCTTTAAAACCCTTTAAAACTAGTCCCCTGGTTTTATGCAATGTTTTTTTTCCCCTTGTTCTACAGGTTTAACACTTTCCATCTGGAGGCGTCTTCTGCTTGTCGCTTTGACTATGTAGCAGTTTATGATGGACAGGACACTTTGGCTCCTTTACTGGGGAGATTCTGTGGAGCAGTCCTCCCACCCAATCTGCGCTCCTCCACCAACCAGCTTTTCATCATCTTTGTGACAGATTGGTCAGTGGATGGGATTGGCTGGAGGGCCACTTACAGTCAGACACTTGGTAGGTTAAAGTCTATTGTTATATTATGTAGGTACTGGATTATTTGTTGTGGGAACGTACACATATCCATAAATATAATTCAACTCAACTATCAAGTGTGCACCATTTGTGACACTGTATTTACACTTATTTTTACCTTTAGCCCTCATTTCTCTTTGTATAATGAAGTCAGCTGTTGTCTGTGGTATAACACATCATACAACTACAGATATGGTCAAACTGTTTCTGAATCACCTGCAGGTCCAGCACAGGGATGTGGTGGATACCTAGCCATGCCCATGGGCATGCTTGGTTCTCCGGATCCAAACTTGGATGGGCGCTATGAACCCAACATGGACTGTCTGTGGACCATTGAGGTGCCATTCAACAAAGCTGTCAACCTGACCTTCACCTCCTTTGATCTGGAGAGCTCCACAGATTGCCGTTTCGACTCTGTCAAAGTAAGGAGCCCTAAGATGCTGAAATACTGTATTAATGGGAAATATAACTTTTTCTGAATTACTCTGTTTCAAACCATAACTGACTGAAAACCCATAACAACAATGGATTTCATAATTTCTGTTATTAGGTGTATGATGGAGACAACATTCATTTACCGCTGATTGGGTCATTTTGTGGAAACTCTATTCCTGCCTATTTTGTATCTGTTGGGAACTTCCTGACAATTCGCTTTGTCACTGATAACTCAGTACAACGAGGAGGCTTCAATGCTACCTACAGATCTGTGCCATGTAAGACACTCTGCTTCACGTCTCTTTAATTGAATTCAGTACAACTGAGTTTATTTACACAGCAACAAACCACAACAAAAATACTCTCAGGGCACTTTACATAGTGAGGTAAAGCTGTTATATGGAAAACCAAAATGACTCATGGTTCAAACCTCCTGCCCCATTTCTCTGTTCTATCACACATATCACACATAGTTATCACAATATACTGTAGCAACTTAAAAGGTATAAAAATATATAGAAGCTTCTTGTGAACTTTATTATTAAATAAATCAGCAAGCAGATAAGCATGGACCATTTAAAAAATGTCATGATATCCCAAGTCACAGTTCCCATTTAACACCCTTAGAGTTTGGATGTGTTCCCAAGGCATTAGAAACTTATAAATCATGTGACCCTACTATACTTTTTTATTTTGTGCATTTTCCATTTTTCCAAAACTCTCTGTTTTTGCCTTTCCTCAGTGTTGTGTGGCGGGACTCTGAATGCCACAACCACCGCCCAGACCCTGACTTCACCCTTCTTCCCAGGCGCCTATTCTCCTTACACTTCCTGTCGCTGGGTCCTGGATGCTCCAGCCCAAGAAACCATCAAAGTTTCAGTCCAGACATTTGTGCTGCACCCCAGCCAGAGCTGCTCCACAAACTACTTGGAAATGAAAGATTGGCCTATGGTGAGCTCAGAGAGAGAGACTTGGTCAAACAGGGCTAACAAAAATTACACCAGCGTTTCTAAGATCACGTCCTGAACAGTTCCTAATCAGCAGAATTTGATCTGGTACATGTTAGTTTCTAGGCTTAGGAGTAGTGATGTCATGTTACATAACCAACCAGCGACTTCTTTGTAATTCTGTGGTTTATTGTGCTTTGCTTTCACATGATAAACAATGGTACAGTACATCTGACATAATACCATATTATACATTGTGAGTGAAGTGATACTTGTTTTTCCAGGGAGACTATGGACAGTCACATAAGTTCTGTGTGCCAGACATTCATCCACCAGACTTCTACAGCTATGGTAGAACAATGCATGTGTACTTCAAATCTGATGCCTTTATGACAGGAAATGGCCTGAGTTTCACCTATCAGATTGCCAGTAAGTACCAAGAGTAATCACACAGACAGAACCAAAGTATCCTATAGGTATATATATATACCTATACCAAAAAATTATCTATAACCCGCACAAGATATTATGAAACAGTGGGCATAGTTAGTAGTGAAGGACTTGGCTCTAGATAAGTGTACTGACTGTTGTGGTGTTTTTCAGGCTGTAGTCGTACCTATGAACAAGAATACGGCTACCTGAAGAGCCCGGGCTGGCCTGATATCTACCATGATAGCATGGACTGCACGATGGTCCTGAAAGCACCACAGAACAACTCCATCTCACTGTTCTTTAACAGTTTTGATGTGGAGCACCACACTGACTGTGGATTTGACTATCTGGAGGTAAACCACTAGTACACACAAACATGCAAATATACTTTGACCACATTCATCATTTGGTGTCTACTTAGGCCATTTTCATCACTTCAGCAGCATGTATATGCCATACACCATATTGAATACAGATTTAGAATAAGTCAAAATGGAGTGAACATTAATCACAATATTAATATTATTTTAGTACAATTAAGATTTCCTTTCATTAAAAGTAAAGCAGCAAGCCCAACCTGTACCATGTATATAGTGTCTATAAGTCTAGATGTCAATGTGTGTTTCAGTATTACAGTTGACTCTGACCTTTGTGTGACCTGTTGAAATGACGTGTCAGTGACTCAGTGAATCAGAGCACTATGTTGTCTCTCAGATCCGTAATGGCAGCACAGCAGACTCACCGCTGATTGGGAAGTTCTGTGGCAGCACCCTGCCCAGCCCTGTCTTCCCACAGTCCAACCTGCTCTACCTGCGCTTCAAGAGTGACTTTGCTTTTTCCCGTGAAGGCTTTGATGCCACATGGACATCATCCGCTAACGGTCAGGACTGATCTGTTTATATATATTATCTTACACCAGGCTCAATGAAACATCCATGAAAGATCTTCTAAACGATTCCAACTACAGCAGTAGACCAAAAAGACCTCTGTCACCAGTTAATAGGTCTTAAACTTAGTAAAATATAGGGAAATCTGTCACTTACTGGGTTCAACTAAGTTATCTGTTGTGTTCTGTGGCTTTGTGTGGTGCATTTTGTTCTATTTTCTTCAGTGCTATTAGAGATTGTAATCTGTTTCTGGTTCATGTTATGCTTTATCTTACATGTCCGTGTGTTAGGCTGTGGCGGCACTCTGTATGGAGATCATGGATCATTCTCAAGTCCCAACTATCCAGGCACCTATCCCAACAATACCCACTGTGAGTGGGACATCCTGGCACCCAGAGGTCGTGTGGTAACAATTACCTTTGCTCAGATCAGTATTGATGACCCTGGAGATTGCCAGAACAACTTCTTGAAATTGTTTGATGGGCCAGACGCCACCTCTGCACCTGTTGGACCTTACTGTGGCACGGTATGTAATCCAACAAAGCACTGTAATGTAGCAGACATGGGGGATATTTACTAAGCTTGTTGTTAACAGAGACACAACATTTGTTCTCAGGGAGCTCTACTCAGTACAGCATAGGTAGAGACATACAGTATAGCAGTTCTCATCATGCTCTTCATTCCTTGAAATAGAGGACAGGCAAGGTCTGGGTCTGTTGGACTTTAGGAGGCACATTTATTGTCTTTTGAGAGTTTTACTGTGTGTAAACCTGTGTTGTAGCTCTTTTGTGCATGAACTAACGAGTTTTATTCATTTCTCCTCCCTGTTGTTTATTCAGGAAACCAACATTGCTCCATTCACCTCCTCCTCCCACCAAGTCTACATTGTTTTCCAAGCTAGGTATACCACCCTTCCTTCAGGGTTCAGACTTACCTGGACCAGCTGAAAGAATGTCCTTCACACACACCTAAACAGTGTCAGTGCACATACACACACACACACACACACACACACACACACACACACACACATATACATATTACTCATTACTTAATCACATTTTAAAGGTAAACACTTACTGTTCACTTATTTTGTAAACAAACTAATGTAAATAAAAATGTGATACTGTTGAAATAAATACATGATGAAAAATGTTTAAAAAAGTGGTCAGTTAGTTATTTGTTACTTCAGATCTTCACTTTTGTTATATTTAACAACAACCTCACAAACTCTTTCAGAAGTTGATCATACATACAGACCCAAATCAATAAATCACCCGTGTTCACACTCAACATTTGAATTGTGTGTATGTACTCTTCTTAGTCTAAAACACTTAATCCAAAATATTTTATATGATTACAGTTGTTTTTTTTATTAATACATTTCATTTTACTAAATAAACCTAAAATTTTTGAACTTGTCTTTAATAGACTGATTGAACATAATATTTCACTCATAGATGATGTTCCAACTAAACAGCATTACTGTGTCCCTCCTTTGCAGTTTCAGATAGTTAAAGAACACATCAAACAGATACTGCAGGTACAACAAAGAGCTGCAATCTTTATGATGCACTTATGATCCCTGATGATGGCTCCCTGCTGATGTGTGTAGATTATAAGCAACTAAATGCTAAAACACACAATGATGCCCACCTACTACCCACACTTGAGGAGTTACTTGATACCCTTACAAGGGCTCAGTGGTTTTGATTTGGTTAATGTATACAGTAAAGTCGCTTTACCAGAGACAGACAAACATTCACGTTATTTGGAAACTTTGGCTTCAACAAAAAGGCCTCATGACTTGATATGCTTCTAGCGCATTTAAAAAGGCTACAGGAAAGAATATTTGGTGTTTTTCAGTCATTGCTTTAATATGATGTGATCAATTTTTCAATGCAAATGAAAGCTGCAATAACTATTTCACACATTTTCTAAGAAATTAAATGTAAATGTGAAATAATTGTGCTTTGTCACACGCTGAACCTGCTGACATTATTTGTGCAGACTTATATTTTCAGATGAGATGCTGTCTGGGTTCTGTCCATGAGCGTACCTTTTTAAAGAGCACATCAATGTTTAAAATAAAGCTGTCCTAGTCCACTTTATGTTTCTGGGTTACATCTAGACCGTGTTGGGATAACACTGGAGTCACAGAGTAACTCTAGACTGTATGACTGTAACATTTGCAATCTCACATGCAGCTCACTCAGGTATTGTCTACATATTGAATGGATTTTCATATTAACATATTTTAAGCCAGTTTGTGAAAATAGAAATGTTTTTATTGTTTCATCATGCTAAATACAGATATGGAACAGTAAGGTTCCTGAGAAATATTCCATGTACTGTATCTTTATGACTTTCAATAAAAAATGACTTTAATAACATCTCATATACCAACTAATTACATTAAATGATGTAAATATACAGGAATATTTGAGCTTAAATGATAATATTTTACAATTACATGTTTTAAGAAAAAGAGCAGTGTGTCAGCATCACAATCTGCATCACACACACGGTTCATGGTTGTGGCTCCATTAGTGGATCTGTTGTTACTCCAATGTTACCAGAAGTCTTTAATCACGGAGAGTCTCAACATTGGAATTTGTCATTTTTAAATGGAGTTAAAGCAGAAACACAGCTGAAATGCGACAAAAATGAAATGCAAAACTCAGTAGCATATAGTCCGTGAGTAAAAAAACAAAAAAAAGTGTCACCTTGTTGTATATACAACAAACAAACTAATAAATCGCATACATTTTTTATCTTATTACATTATCTTATTATTTTGAGGTAGGCTCTACAAATTACATTGTTACAATTACAAATGTTCAAGGATTTTGAGAAAACATTAATGTACATTTGTAATGTAATATATACAAATTCTTGGTATAACAATGGAAATTCTTTAGGGTTTTGTGCTCCATCATGGCACCACTGTTGCCGTCCCAATTCCATACAACAGTGCC
>OMLM01007783.1:13219-31461 GCA_900302695.1 Helostoma temminkii | reverse complement strand
CTTTGGAGTGAAACCAAGTGATGACAACAAGCAGAATGTGAGCAATTTTAGCCTGAGAGATGTAGCTTGGTCCCAAAGTAATAAAAACTAAAAGTTACTATTTGAATTTTGTGAATAAGCATCTCAGTAACAGTGAGGCAATAAGCACGAAATCAAAATTTGCTGTGAGAATCATTGAGGAGAAACTTTATATTAGAAATGTGTAATAGGTAAAAATTCAATAAATGCTATTTTGAGAGACTGTGAAATAATTCCCAGTAGTAATTCTATTCACATTTGATGAAATTAAAACAGCTATTGTGTTTGTCATAAATGTGAACAGCTGTATAAATTTGTAAGTAGCTACATATTATGCCTTTTGTTTTGTCAAAACAGAGCCATTATCTGAAACATTTCATTACATACCATATCTCTGCTTTTATTAGTTCTGCATGAACAGTTCTTTCTGCCAAGTTCACCTTGCTGGCAGAGACATGGGGATTACCTAAAAAAAAATCGGGTGCAGCATACTGAAACTGTTACAGACTATGACTTTGTTTCGCAGAAGCTTGAGCTATAAACCTGCGTAGAGCTGAAAGAAATTAACGCCTTGATAGTTTTGAGGCCAGGATACACCACTGATCATTAACTCTGCTCATAAAACAGGTCAAATCTTACCAACACTTTAGATTTACAAGGACCTGCTTTAAAAAAAAAAACCCAAACAATTCAACTTTAACAAGCTAGGCAGAGGGCTCACAAAAAGCAGTGAGTGTGCCAGCTAAGTTTAAGCACCCTGAGTAGGCTAATGACTCTAAATAATTTAGTGTACTGCTTTGGTTTGGTTAAGAACTCTGAATCCTCAGAAGCCCTGTGCCAGAGTGTGTCAGGGTTCAGAATGACATTCCCTTTCTTTGCAACTCAACACACGCAGACACACAAACACACTACTACCTCTGGGTAAGGGACCAGAGCCATCCAAGCAGGGGCACATACATTACTGAGGATTACTGCTAGGCTGAAGATCTCCTGTCCTCAGAGTATAAGCCCTGTTACTAAGCCACACTCACCTGTACCCTACACTGTATAGATGTGTACACTTTTAGAAAAAATGTTGAAACCCAACTGTCTTGAGAAAATGAATCTTTATTTAGGCCTATGGCACTGTGGGCTCATCATCAACAGCATGTATTGCTTGTTTTAGTCTATGTTCTGTCCTCTTTTTGCTTGTACTCAAACTCCAATAAAGCTGGTTAGGCATTACAAAAGGCTCCTGTGTGGGCAGCTCTGAAAGGATCACTCGTCAGCCTGCCAAAGAGGACAGCGGCCCTTTGATCTAAGCGGCCTTCTGTACATGTGTATGTGTGTTTGAATGTCTAGCAGGGAAAAGTGACTTCTCTCATGTAGCCACTGTGGAGTGTACACTCAAAGCATGACCTAACCCCTTCAAAGTCAAACTGGCCTCTGCATTGTCCAAAAGATCTGGCACCATGGCAACTCCTTAACTTAAGAGCCTCTTCCCTTCATTGCCCTGCTCCTCTAATCATGCTAAGTACCTCATGTGTTGCTCTTATTAAAGATACAGCGCAGTTTATTGGCGGTTTATATGCTTAATATCTATGTGAGCAATAAAACCAAGTTTAGATACTGGACTTCCTGTATCAAAGATCACTCTGCAGCAAAGGCATGCAAACAAAAAGGCCTTCACTGTGACTGAGGTCTACAGTTGTGGCAGCTGCGCCTGAGAGTCAGCCAGCAAGTCAGCTGAGGCTGGCCCCTTCTCCTCTATCTGTGCAGGACAGCCATTCAGAGTCAACTCCGTACGTGTCAGCACGGTATCCCCTCGTATACCCCCTCCCCCTAAACTCCTCACTCCACTTCATCCTCAGCTGACATGCCTGGCATTCTAGAGGAGCCTGCGTACATTCCTAACATGCTTCATTTGTGTAAGGAAATTGAGAAAAAGAATGCCAGACATGTCACAAAGCCATCAGATCAGCTTTTTCTTTACAGTCCACTCTTCTGTGTGTGTTTATTAAAGTGCTTTTCAGTGTCCTTCACCATGTGACTGAATGAAAATTGGGTCTTTTGTGGAGGCTGTAGCCTGAGCGCTGAGTGGTATTATTGGCTGTGGAGGGCTGGAGAGGGAGCTCAGGTGACCACAGTTAAGCTCTCTCACATGTGATGTGGAGGCGTCAACCTCAGAGGTAAATCAGGACTTTTCCCCACCTTCAGTGGCTGCTTTTGCTGCTTGAGCTCAGCTGACAGCACATCCTACAGACTCATGTAGGATATTTACCTTTTTCCCTAAATGTACATCCATCCACAAGAGCCCAAATGTGCCCGCTTGCACATCCTGCCATATGACGCTATGGATATGAAATTATTGCAGCTGAACCTCATGCAAGCTTGTATTTCAGGAGCACAACATGAAGCACATGTGACAAATACTTTCTCCTCATTAACTGTCATCACTAGACACTAAGTTTCAAGCACCCCTCCCCCACTACCACCCTGATTCACTTCTCTCAGCACCCACAGCAATCGCAGCAGTGGTGGAGGCAGTGGCATGGTGAAGAAAAGGGCTTCCTGAGCTTTGGAGGAGCATGTTAACCCAGCTTGGCAGGCAGTTAGTTAGTGTGACAGTAGCTGCGATGGATGCCAATAGGACAGGCACTGTGCAGCATCTCAATGACCAGAATTCACTGAGTCCACAGAGAGGGTTTATGGTTCTCCCAGCCATACTGCTCCCACCCCTACGCTCCATCCAACCACAAAGGCATTCAGCCTTTTCATTAGGATGATAATGGGGCAAAAGCCGGAAAGGGCCCCATGTCTGAGCACCATAAGTTGTGGTGATGGCTTTGTGACGATGTCATGCATGTCTGTGGGAGCACTTTGTGTTGCTACAGTCCAACAAAGACATTCAAGAACAGAAGAAACAAACAAAAAAAGAAAAACAGGCCTAAAAATGTAAAGGAAGTCCCTCAGCCAATGTAGATCTGGCAAACCAGCTGACGTTAGGGCATGTCCGAACTGACACTTTCATGCAGATTAGATCTGAACACAGCACACCCTCACCATTAAATCTATAATTGCTGTTGCAGTTAGCAGAAAATGTCTTGTGCTGCACTCACGTTGCCTGACAGCATTCTCAAACAATGTGTGAAAATGACATCACAAATGTGATCCTGTTCTTTTCAGTTCTACAAGGATTCAAACACTCTGACAACTTGCTCAGTGTTCAAAATGAAAAATGAGAGCTATTTTGGCTGTTTAGCCATTGTTTTGCTCCGTTACATCCAACTGTATGAATGCAGCTGGTCGTTCTGCAATACAGGCTGTTAACCTGTTACTAACACTGGATCTGCAGTCCAAACTGTGTAGTGGGGATAAAGGAAGGCCTCAACAAGTCCTAGAATTAGCAGAAGCCCGATCATAGTAAACTGTAATTATATCTAAATGCAGAATCTCACTTACCTGCATAGAAACGCAACAAAGAACCGATTTCTGTGTTAAGCCCTTCCTCTTGAACTCTCCATGGGTCCTTAAATCCAAGCTTAAAGAGAAAGTCATTCTGGATCTGCAGCGGTCTCTCTTCTGGGCTGAGCCGCCTAACAGCTTCACCGTGCAGTTGAACATAAAGTGTGGGGCTGGAATCACAGGAATCTCCATTGTGGTCAGCTGTCAGCCCTGATTTTACAGCACCTTGGCCACAGTCCGGATCTTGGATGTCAGGTGTATTACCTGTAGAACAGGCTCCTGACAATGAGCCGGCACTACTGCTGGGTGGCAGGCTGCCCAGACTGTGCGAGTTTTGTCTGCTATCTGGCTCCATATTGTTCATCATGTCATCTAAATGTCCCACATTGCACTGCTTGTAATTGGCAGTGACAGCAGTGATGCCATTGGTGTGATGATGGGAGATGGGGTCCATGCTTGAGCTGGATGCAGGACAGTCAAGGTCTAGTTCATCGGAGGAGCTGCCATACATGTCGTGGCCCTCTGTGGCGCTATCAAAAGAAGGGCTGAGGATGGATGCCTCTGTGCCCAGAATCATGTCATCACTGAGGGAGTCTCTGTGTTCACTGAGCCGGGCCCCGGAGCTCATGTCATCAAATGCACTGCTCTCCACATCTGAGCCAGAATTTAATCCATAGCTGTCCAGACCATTCCTGTGCTCTGAGTCATCATCATTGGGGGTATCCATGTTGGAGTTAGAATTTAAATCTGACAGCGAACAGGTTATGTTATCTTGCGACTCTGATTCCGGAGTGAAAAGTTTCCCATCGATGTCCTGTTGCTTTTGCCTCTCATCTGCATTCTCCATAAGCAGCAGTCTCAGTCTGTCACTTGGATGGCCTCTCAAGTCGGTGGCTTCCAGGGGAGTTGGAAGGTGGTTGCATTTTATACTTAATTCTTCTTTCATCTTGCATGAATTGACATTATAGTCGTACTTCACATTGCAGTTGCCATTTTGGTCAGTCTTAGGACTATCTTTACAAAAAATGCGCATAACAGAACTCGACTTACTGCAGAGTTTACCCAGACGGAGCGCCATCTCGCCAGCTGTGGTGTCCATAGTGCAAAGGACCGGCCTGGGATATGAGGGCGTCAGTCTTTCGTGGACATGTATACAGCCCCGGTGGAGATCTGCTCTCACCCACTCGCGATCTGTGGGCTGCAGCTGCATGTTCTGCCGTTGCTTCAGCAGAGTCTTCCTATCCAGACTCCGAGTATGTAAAGACGCAGAGGACAGGGCCGAGTTCATTTTGGCGCCGCAGGCGGCAGTGACAGCTGAGGTGGTGGTGGTGGTGGCTGCAGCTGCCGCCGATAGGTTCCTCTTCAACCGCCTCCGTCTCAACAGGAGAGAGCCGGAGTTGCTGGACGAGCTCCGGCCATTAGACGCCACAGTTCGGTTTGACGCACTAGATCCCGCTGTAGAGGCGGAACGAGAAAGGGCATTCCCGTTCTTTGCCTCTACGCGGGAGGGTGCCAAATGTCCACCGCCATCATCCGCTGGAGTCCCCCGGGCGACAGACAGTCCGCTGGGCTTCTTCATTAACTTGGTCGCGCCTCCATCCGACGCGCCATCCTCAGCGACGGCCTGCACACTTTCCATCTCTGCCAATGAAAAGTCCCCCGCTCTAAATAAATAATGTTGCGCACTTGGTTACACCTCAAACCCCTACATTTAAAAGCCTGAATGGGTGCCCACTGTGGTAAATGTCCGCCAACTTGGCGGTGCTGCTCACTTATTCCACTCGTAGTCATTCACTCATTGTCTTCCCTTCCCTGCCGGAGTCCCCTCCGCTGCTCCAAGAAGAACATTTTACCGATTAAATTCGCTGAGAAGAGACTAGGCGCACGGAGACCGATCAGGGCGGAGACGTGACCGTGCGTCCCATTTGGACCAAAATACGACGCTCGAATATGGAATGAACGTCGGCCGACCTCCTACGCAAATACCTACTGATATATATTCATGAGGGAACAAGATGGGGTCGCTAACAACAACGCAGTGCATTGTGGGAAGTATATTGTATACTTTAGCGTGCTACGATCGCAAGTGCCGGGGAGAAAGCGTGTCAAGACTACATTTCCCAAGAAGCCATTGCCCAGTTTCAATCAGATGAGGCGGTGAACAGACGAGAGGCGTAAACATAGCTCGTATAAAATGTTTGGGGAGCAGCTGTAGATCTGCGTACTGCTATCTGCGCGTAGTGGCTATCTGTATGCTCACAGTAAAAAAATATCAGTTTTCAATAGAACTGCACATACCAAAACTTAGCTGTCAGCTTTATATATATATATCTACACACACATATATATGAGGAAATTCACAACTGTTGCTCATTACGATTTGACAGTTATTTCCGCTCCCATTCTTCAAACTCCAGCGTGTGGCATAATTAAGCTTTCCTGCATGTCTGGTTATTTTAGTGACTAAGCGAATAACTTCAGCACCATCTCATCAGGACGCCATTTCACAAGGCCATACAGCCAGGCTCAGCTCGTCTGCATTTGTTGTATTTCTCGCCATCTAGTGGCTCAAACCACACGACTTAAGTGAAACTTTCCTGTTGAGGACGCAGCGGCCCTGAGTGAGAGGACAGCGGTTTCATTTTTTTTCTTTTTCTAAATGTAGTGAAGGCACACAGTCAAACTTACATAGGTCACTTTTCTGGTTTTTAGTTTCTAAAGCTGTAAGTGTAAGCATGTGAATGCAAGCAGATATCTTATGTTACTTAATTGAGGTCAGCACCACGTCTTTATTCGTTTTCAGTCTGATGACTCAAAGTTGGTGACCCAACCTCTTACTGAATGAGTGTCAAACAAGTTCTCATAAGAAATTCCCTCCTGGCCCAGCCTGCGTGCATTTCTCTTTACTGCTAATTATTCAAATAGATAATGCAGACAAGCTAGATTACAAATAATAATTAAAGCATTAACCTTTAAATATTAAAACCCTAGAAGCAGATGAACTCATTGGGGGTATAATGTTGTATAAATGTCTCCATTTCAAAATAGTAGGATTAATAGTTGAATGTTACTACACATTAAATTACATTTGTGCTGGTTAAAAGTGACTTGAGAAAGTGTGTTTTACTTGAACAAGTATAGGTCATGAAGGATTGTTTAAACATCACGCAGTTATTTGAAATATTGGCGATGCATGCAAGTTGTTGTTCTCAATAAGCATATAACAAAGATGCATTCAGAAATGGCATTTAATTGGCATGATGTATCCTTTACATGGTATTCTGTATTTCAAAAATGAGAAGAAAAAAAAACAACAACACTTCAGACTCGCTCAGTTGCTCCACTGTATGAAAAGGAAACAGATTATTGCTGAATTCATGTTCCTTGATTCCAGCAAAATTACAAAAATCATGCTCAGCCCAGTGGGTTTGGTTGTTTCTAAGACTCAAAATAAGATCTGGAGTGTATCTGTATCATTCCTATTATGATCTATTATACTGAACCTATGGATGGAAAATTTCAAATAAAGGCATGATGCTGGAATCATACAGAAGACAAAATACCATATATTTTTCAAAGTCTCTGAGTTTAGATGACCCAACTACGTCTTGATTTTACATGAGTTGTGTAATTATTCTGAAGAGAGCTGCTCTAAACTGTAACAAATTGTCATTATTTCACATATAAACCATAAAGGGAAAAACAATTATGTTGTTGGTCCCAGCCTTTATCGGGTCATCTATCCATCAACAACCTAGGAGATGCACATTTTTCTTGCAGAAAGCATCATAGTTGGTGGCTAATAATCCTTACATCTCTCCTACCTGTCTTCATCTGACAATCAATAATTTCATATTGCAACATTAAAATACAGTAAAAAGAATAAAAATATTCTGTGTACATAAAGCCTATGAGCATTGAAATACTGATGTAGGATCAGTGATCATGTAACAAGACCAATAAAGTGAAGAGACAAAATGGTCACGGATCAGAAATCCAATATTTTATACACTTCATTCCTGACCTTAAAACAGTGACCTTAAAGCCTTAACAGTGCCAAGAATTTTAGAAATAAAAATAGAAAAATCCTGACTGAATGAATCCTTTAAAATTAGAACCTGTGTATTTTACGTTGATAATGCATCATTGTGTTCAATTACATGTTCAAGAACTTAATCAAAACTTGCCTGATTGTGTAAATTGTCAAAGAGGCAGATTTTTTTTAGGTGGCTCAGTAGAGAAAATGTTGAAAAATCCTCCTGAATAAAGCTTTCATAAAGTAAAGAATATTAAAAAAATACAACCCTGAAGTGAGGCATAGTGTATAAGCACAGTAAAAAATGGCGGGGATACACCTCCAGTTTAACCTTTTCTCTACAAACAACATATATTGCTTGCTCAAAAAACCTATAATGACATGGATATAAAAGTAAAGTGTATAATACAATGCACATTATAAGCAAAGATCAACAAACACACTATCACAAACAAAAAATGTAAGATGAAAAAAAAACCAATTTCTCCTGGGGCATGTAAAGATGTGTAAGTGAAGTGCCTCTATCAAAAACAATTTAAAACTGACAAAATAATATAAAAGTTCATTTTGCACATACTGGAACCAGAATATATCTGCCAGCTGCAATTTTTACATTAACTTTATAAGGTTCTGACATGAATAAAACTTTGTCAAGCATGAGTCTTCTTTAAATGTACCTTTCTTTCCTTAGTATAAACAGAAATGTACATTTGGAGAGAGTGCAGGCATTGCCCAAACTCCCAAATTCACAGTTAGCAATTAAATGTCAACATTGTCGGTACAGTGAGAATTGCACATACTGTAAGAGGGAGGGACTGTAGTCAGGACTACACAGTAATGACTCAGAGGGGACTCCAGGGGGTGCTAAAGCCAAAGAAAAAAAAATACTGCACATGATTTTAATGTTGGACCCCTCCCTCCTTCACGTGTCCCTCTAAGCCCTTTCCAAAGTCCCAGCAGGTACAGTAAAGATGAATTTCCTGTTTAGATAGTGAACTCAGAATCATCAACCTTGCACAGAGGCGTCCATAAGGGCTAGAGGAGTCCAGAGTCACAGCTTCATAAAGAGAAGGATAAAAACATGTCCACTGAGATGAGTCCACTGATGTCACCGATGAACCAAGGATGCCCTCAGAAGATGTTGCAAGTGTCATTTGCAGATAAACACTCCTGCTGTCCAAATCACCACAGAACTGAGCGCCTGCCCGAGAGCTCAGGAAAGACAATTAACAGACAGTCAAGTTCCACAGAGGGGCGATGTGAACCAACTGGAGTCTTTATGTGCTACTACAGTGAATGGTGTAGAGGGGCTCTGCATGTTGTGGTGTAGTACCGACTCAGTTGTGTGGGTCTTGAAAAGGCATTTCAGAAGACATGGCCTTATAGACATGGGCACCATTTTACTGTCCAGCACTTAAGGTTCTCAGTGTAGGAGAGCGCCAGTCCGGCACTGCTCGAGACAGTGATGGTCTACTATGGTCTGTGAAACCTTAAAATACAAACATAAACATTAGTTTAAAATGTTTCATCACATCAGCTAGAACTCTTTGCAAATCTACAGCTGTACATGGGGTGTTTTTTGATATTTAGGCATTTATGGACACATGCAGATTAATCAATGCAGTACATTACCTGGTTAAATGGCGACTTGACTCGTGTACTTCCATCTCATTGCTCTTGAAATCATTGAGTTCCTTCCTTATAGCTGCCTGCAGAGGAAAAACAAGGAAGATTGAGAGAAGCTGTAAGGGCTTAGTACACAAACTGCAGCCTCTAAGCCTTGACTCTGCCTCCTTTTAGCATGCTTCATGCATCATTTACGTCAGGAATGATTCTGCTGAATGCTCTTCACACATCACAACAGCCTTCAATTTCCTCCTCTTGAGACATCTAAAAGCCTGAACAATAATATTCACTCTGGAGCTGGTGTACTTGGTTAGTCACATTGTGTTTTGAACTTTAATGAGGTTTTGATGCTATGGATTAACATAGATTAAAACACAAAAGACAAAAATACATATAAAATATAAATGTTGTATAATAACATTTATATTACATTCTTTAAATGAAAAGCTCAAAGTAATCTACACATTTATATTGTGGAAAAATGACTTCACATCATACAAAACTACAACTAAAACCAGCAGTGCTTTTATTGTTTCAGTAGGACACACAGTTATTACACATGCAGTCCACATCTCATCTCAAGTTTTCTTTAAAACTTTCTGAGCACCAAACACCATTTCCCATTCATGAGTTTCTACACATTCTCATTTGGGACAAAAAACAGTGAATCATGTTTTTTAAGTAGCACCACAGGAGCAGTGGAGGGCTGAATTCCATGCCCAAGGGCAGGATAACTGCACAGAGATTCTCAAAAGAGGGAATGAGTCAAAGTTCCAGGAAGTGAAATGGTGTGTTGAGAATTTTTAATAACCTTAAATCCCATCTAAAATATCATGTGTGACAGCAACATTGCTTTTGCAATTCAGCATGAGTCAAGGGGATGTCTCCAGCCTTAGGGAGAATGCTTCAGCGACAGGAGAATAAACAATACTCAAATGTGTGCTAGATGGTAGAAACAAAAGACGTCAGCAGAGACATGCCTCCACTGAGGGGTCCTGAGGAACTGCTTGTGCGATTACTTTCTTATGTAAGGGTAGTTGTTACGTAAGCAAAACGCTGAATCCCTATGATTTGCTAGACTAGTCCTCAGGTGTGATATGCCGTGGTTTACAGCTGCACATGAATAAAGCAAAAATCAAGAATTCGTTAAAAGTCAGAGTATTGGGCAGTGAGCAGCAGGGTGCTCTAGGCTGTTTACTAACTAAAGTAATAGCTGAGGTAGAACTCGCCATAACAAGAGAGGGGGAGCACATCCTCTTACTAATTACTATCCTGTGTTAAAGATTGCGATATTTGAAGCAAAAAGAAGCATGACTGTGATTAAGGTAAGTTCAAAGCATTGAATGGGGGATCTTGAGAATAGGGAAACATTATCTCGGTTTAAATCTAAGAAGCGATACTGGCCTTGTCAGCTGCTGTGAGCCGGGTCCAGGGTTTATCTGCTCGTCTGTCATAATCCTGGGCATCTGACACCTCCACGTAGTCACTGAATCGTATGAGAATTTTGGCCTGTCTCAGCTCCTCTACAGTGGGTCTTTGACTCAGCTGGAACACAAGCAGAAGAGGAGGTGCATAATAGAAAACCAGGTAAACTATCACAGTTAACAGCAGAAAAACAAAATTTTGAAAAATTTGCACATTCTCTATATCTTATACATGTGTGTCAGAGATGTGCTCTTGATTACACTGCTCAGGAATTCAGGACATTTATTGAACCAGTTTGTCAAATTAATGTTTCAGTCCCTGCAGACTCTCATCAGAGTACAACTCTTTATTAACCTCCCGAAGAATAAACTATTAAGTGTGTCACCTGAGTATCTATGCATCGCTGAAATCAAAAACATAGGTGTCACAGTGAACAGCTAAGGGTGACAATTACATGGTTATTTTAGATTCTGTACGAGATCCTAATAAAAAAACACATGATAAAAACCCATGTATATAATTATCAAACAATGTTTAGTCATTACAACAATCTCAAACTACGATCTGGCAATCTGAATTTCATAAAACCATTTTAGATGGAAATCAAAAAAAAAAAAAAAATTCCTTGTGTTAAAGGGTAATAAATACCACAGGCAGTTAACAAACAGTGATGTAGTCTGTCAAAAACAGCTCAGTTCGGGTGTAAAATATCCTGAACAGTACATATTCTGTTCAAACATTTAAAAGTTTAATTCAATATGTGTAGTAACATAAGCATGAATATCAGTTGATATGCTGCTATTTTATTTTTAAAATTCAGGTATCAGTATCTGGAATTGTGTTTAACAGGCTGTCTACAATAAATGCATGTGATATTTAAGCTCCTCCAACAGCTGAGACAGTGTTTGTTTTGAGCAGCATGTCTGCAGGTGAGCTCAAAGTGTTATTCTTTAATTGAAAGTCATGGGAACATGGTCGACACCACCCTGCGGGGCTGCGCGGATTTGGCAAGCAACATGCTGAAGAGCCAAGGGCATCAAGGACATCAGTGTCTCCTGGGTCAGACTTCAGAACCACAATACCAGGCTTGTAACAGACTAGATTTCACTGCTCATCATAGATGAGTCACTGTCACAGCTTTTGTTTATCCTGGCCAACACACGTGGGTTTGCATCTTTGGAGCTATTCTGGACTCACCTTTCGTGTTAGCCTTCGTTTTATCTCCCTCTTCTCCTCCATTTCCTCTTGCTCATTGCGGGCTATGGAGAATGAGACTGGAGTTACAAGCATACAAACATTAAACTGTCTATGAAATGCTTTGAAATTACTAAAAGGGGAGCAAACACTATTTGCATAATACGGCTCATTAGATTCACACTAAAGTGGATAACTTTCTCAACGCTTAAAATAGTTTTCATCATTGGCTGTTTAATCCTATTAGTAATGGGTATCAGGGGAGAATGATTTGTTTCTTTCAAGTTGTCTGAGGGCTTTCTGTTTCATGTTTATGTTCAAGCAATTAACCTATTTAAGACTAAAAAAATTTTTTTAAGACGATGAATTGCCGATTACATTAAGTTCTCGACTCCCTAAAATTCATGTTCCAAGCCAATTACAGAGACAAAAGTCTCCATCTCTGAGGAGTAAGTTTAAAGGAGAGACGAGAGCAAACAAGAAGCATATGAGGACACAGCTCCTGGTTACAAAAGCTTTAGCAGTCAAAATTCATTTTTGCTTCTGCTGAACACATACTGTATCTAAAGTACTACTATAGAATAAAACCCAGTTTGTTTAACCTTGGTTATGCATGCCTGTGAGTGACAGGGAGGATGTGACTTGTCACTCACAGATTCTGGCTACTGCACAGTGCCAATCATGCAGGAGCCCCTGGGAGAGCAGGAACCGCTGGTAAAGTCTTTGATGTGACAGCTGCAAAGGCCCAGACAAAAGTACTGCTCTTCTTTGATACTGCATGTGTTTTAGCCAAGACACCTGTCTCTCTGGACATGACTACTCAGGAGGTCCTGCTGCCTGCTTCCTTGCCACACATGACAAGGCAGACCAAGGAGGAATGAAGTGAGAGACATATGCCACTAGCTTTCACATAACTATGCCTCTCAGATAACTAGCCTGCAATATAGGAAGCCGGCATCTCCAAAAAGACTGCAACAAACACGGATTCATGCTTTACTGCCATTACTACGATTACGCTTTTAATGATCCTCACACCTTTTGCATAGGATACTGGTATTTTTATATTTTTGTCATGCATTTATTTTAGCAACTTAGAAATAACATTACATACAAATTTAACACTTACGTTTGAGGATGTTCCTCTGTTCTAGCTCCTCTGCTGTAGGTCTCTGACTCAATCGCCTGGTGAGAAAGATGCAACCATAGTCAGCACATAATCAGATAAGGTCAGATGTCAGTAAAACCTTTGAATCAACATAGGGAAAAGAGGTTAACTTTCCAATGTAGCACAGCTTGCTGCTCAATAATCATGTAATCATTTACTTTAACTGAAAATCTGTGAGAACATTTCACAGTTTCTTATTTTGTGATGCACATGGTGCTAGATGAGAAACAGCTGCTTATTGTTTTTCCTTACATTATGCACAATATTCACTGCCCTGTTGTGACAGCAACTCCCAGCAAGGTTATCTTATTGATGTTTTGACATACAGCATGAACACTTTTACAACTGACAAGCCAGGGTCTTTAGAGCAAATTGCAACGTTTTAGTCCCAAACGGAATGAAATTGTTGCATCCTTCCTCACAGTACCAGCTATTTGCAAACAAAAGAATTTTACATGATCATTTGCATCATATTTAAGCTTTTATAGCCTTTATTTCCTACAACTTCAGTCGGACATGGTAACCAGTCCCTCTCTTCTGAACTGCACAATAACTCTTTGGTGCAATGCAGAAAGTCCAGCAAAATCTAAATGTTCCTGAAGACTCCCCTTTCATCTGATTCTTACTAAAGCAAATGTGACTAAGACACATTTAAATGCCAACTGAAAAACACTTCCACATCTGCTAAAATAAACCTACCACACACATTTTCACAGACAGATACATTAAACAGGACAGCCGGACACTGTCCCCATCACATTTTAGTCTTACGCAACATCTGAAGAGACACATTTTGCACATTTCCTCAAACTGTATGTGGCTAAAACAAATAATCCTAAGGCAACCTCTGAAAGGTCATTCAAAGTGCTTTTATCTGGGGGTTCTTATTATAGAAGTGTGTCAGGACACTGCAACAGTGGCACCTAACTATTGGCACTTCATCAATGAGTGCCTCCATTTTGTTAGATATGACAGCCATCTGCAACTGCTCATCCCCATCAGCTGCTGTATGCAAAGCTAGGTTCATGCTCAAACTGACATGTCTCATCTCATCTAATCTTTATCTTCATCTCAGAGTTGACTCTGAGAAGCCCTGAGTTGACTCTCAGGTAACTGCCTCCCTGCATAGTCCGAGGATTAAGTCAACATCAAATTAGCAAAAATATGACTACTGTAAACAAACTTTCAGGGACTAGTCAAAAAACACCTCATAGATATCTCTTTTCTCCCTGTTCCCTATTCCTGGTTGTGATTCTATCACACATAAAGCTACACATATATACATAAAGCCACACAATATTTATCAAGTAGTCAACACCAAGGGCAAATTATTTAAAGCTGCTCTAATCAATATTTTATATTAACACTGGATCAAAATAATTATGTGTAATGGCAAAGGGGTCACCAGTAAGAGAATTTCTAGTTCATTGTTTTGATTTCACTGCCCACATCTTTAATGTTTTGGTTTGTTCTCCTTAGTCTCATAAAGCTCACTTTCAACAGCCGCTTACAGAGGAGGTCCCCCAGCAGTCTAATTCTATAGCAGCATTGCTAAGAGATGGATGAGAGTTACCTGATCAAGCTCTAACTCTTATGTTCTATCAATTGTCATCTAAAGTAACTCTGAGGAACCAAATAGAATAACATCTGTATTACCCGAACTTATTAATGGATTTACCATTACCGTTTGTTATTTTTCTGAAATTTTTTTATCAAAGTCGCCAACTTATATTGACCATGATTGATTTATAATGTCGATAAAACGGTGAAACCACCAACGGTGTGAATACTTTTTATAGGCACTGTGTTAAATGCCCAGCACCAGCATCAAAAGTCAGTAAGTTCTACAATATAAAATAACATTATGCAGATAAAGAGTCAGATATTTTCCTCAGTGGGTGGTGGTGGACAACAAAACTTAAAAAAAAAGGATTAATACTGAAGTTATATTTGTGAACAATAACAATTGTTGACTGTTGAATGAGTTAATACTATATAGTTAGTTAATACCTAAATTAGTAAGTTAATAAGGAGAAAATGTCTGTTTCCATTTAAAACTTGTTCCTTTTCAGTTTCTGTACAGATTAATTAAACAAGTTTTAAGAAGGTGGTTTGGTAGCTTTACAGTTGCTGGTGGGACAATATATTTTCTTTGGTTTTCCACTTTAAGATAAAGGCCTCTTCAGGGTTTTCCCCAAGAATCAGGCCAATAAAGGAAAGTTGAGGTCAGCATGTCCTATAATAGCATTATCATAATCAATGAGTTGGCCTGGCACATTAGTGAATGCGATACTGTTGGCAAAAAGCATGAAATCAGGAATAATGTATTGGATGACACTGTGCAAAGGACGCTGTGACAAGGCTCTTTGAGGGGGAACATGACAACTAAACAGGCAGGCCTTCTGGGAGCAAGCTCTGTGTTTCAATCACAGTGGGGAATAGTGACTTGAGTGCCAATGTCTCTAGATAATACTCCATCTCTCCCTGCAACCATATTTTCTACATCTCTTATCTCATTATACTATCCAGTCTTTCATTTCTACTCTTTCTTCTCTCAAGATATTATGACATGTTCTTTATTCAAATAAACAAGTCATGTTCAAAGAGCAAAATGAAATCAAATGGGGCCTGTGATCCATTGGGGAAAAACATTATGTTGTTTGATCTGTTCAATTACTAGAATTCACATTCATGGTATCAACAAATTTGTGTGATTTGTGTGCACCAAAGTGTGTATGTGTGTGTATGTGTGTGTGTGTGTGTGTGTGTGTGTGTGTGTAAATTGTTGATATGAAGAGATTTGCGTGGTGCTGTTGTGTGGAGGATTCGGGCGGAGATAGTTTGGCACATGTATCACTGTGGTGATTCAGTAAGCGAGGGAGGAAGTCAGGCAGGAGGGAAAAAAGAGGAGAGAGAGAGCGAGAGAGAGAGAGAGAGCGAGTTAGTGTGTGCTAGAGAGAAGACAAGAGAAGAAAAAAAGAGGGGAGAGTGATGCATTGCTGAAATTAGGTCAGCTCCATTTTCTGAGCTTCATTTTAAAGAGATAAAGCATTTATCCTTATCGGATGTTGAGAAAGGAAAAATGAAAGGATATAAAACAGCTTCAATAGAAAAAAGGCTTACATTTGCATCAGCTTTGGACTGAGGCACAGTTCTCTCAGCCAGAATATTGGGCTATCGTCAGCCGAAAGTAAGACAAAATACCTGGTTTGGCTGGGAAAAATCAGCAGTGCTTCACAGCAGCTATTGTTGAGATGGCTTCAACAGCATCAACCAGGTTTACTAAAAATATCTGGCCCATAAATTGTGCATGTGTGTAGATTTATTCAAATTAAAAAATGCATGTGTTTACATGTCTCACCTTGTGAGTTTGGTGCCTATCTGCTGTCTCGATTCCAGTCTCTCCTCATCTGTCTGCATAGGCAGGATGTTTTTCTCCTCCAACTCTCTCTTTGATGGACGGTTACTCAACTTGATGGCAAGAGAGTCTTTCCTCAGCACCTTCTGAGCCAGGGCACCTAAATCCACACACCATTGTGAAAACATGGGATGAGCTGCAAGGGTAAAGTACAGATTTTCTTAATTTACTCAAATATTCTTGACTTTCTTAAAAATTCAGTATGAATAAGATCTTCAAAAAATAAAAAACTACCTTACCAAATGACTTAAATAGGTCATATTATTTTTTCCCTAGTCTGATTACATATATACTGTTTATAGAATGGGTGCTCACTTTACACACAGTCCAGGCCCAAAGCTTGACATGAATGTGCGCTTTCACGTTGGCTGGCAGTGAAAAGGTCGTAGTCTGGCCAATATGCTTCATTTTAATAAGTGTTTTTTAAAATGCTATACCTCTTGACATCAAGTGTTGGTGAAGTAAAAAACTGGCTGCTGGTTGGGTGTGACGGTGTTGCAATTAACTTTAGGTTTTCCCGGGTGAAGTTAACAAAATCTTTAATAAAAAACTATGACTATTTACCTGTTTGTATTGGTTATTTTATTACATGGCTAATGAGTTACAGTTGCTGACAGTTTGTCTATGTGTAACTCTACGATGCCGCACGTGTAATTTATGAAGCTGAAGCTACAAAAATAATACAGTAGACCTACAGCCATGATTCAATAAAACAGTGAAAAAACTAGATTCATATACATAACTATTTTTTGTGAAGAAGACCTTTGTGTGTGTAAGATCTAACACAAAAGTACAGCTGTTTCACATCATAATAAATTACTTGGACAACTATTGTGTTTTTTATCAATTTGTTATGTGTCACAGTAACTGCACTGACTGCATGTTATTTTGGGGCAGCCAGGTTTGCCAAAAACATGTATATCAAACAAAAAAACAAAATCAAATTCCCTGTACATTTTTTTTCCAAAGCCACTTGATGTGACATATTGAGCAATTCCATCACACATGACCAATCACATCCTTTAAACACAAGCACCCATGTGAATAAAAGGATAAGTAGTGTCAAACAACTCTGCACAGTTGAAAGTGTTTCCATTAGTGACACCATAATGCTGGATACACTTCTGTAAACCTAATGTCTGGTCTGCTTTGAAGATAAAACTATATTTGAGTTCCAGGAGCCTTAATGTGGTGCTGTTGATCATGGTCCAAGCAAAAATGTCATCACTGTAAACATGCGCTGTGCTTAACCACAAGCTGAACAAAACGTTGTTCTCCTGCTGATACACACTATGGTCTTTGATGACAAACAGACTTTTCTCTTTTGATATATTAATTTGTCTTGGGAGAAAACTAATGCAATAAACTTTATGTGAAAATAAATAAAAAAATAACAAAAAATCTTTAAAAGCTCACTCACTTGTAAATATGGAGTCATCATCCTCATCGTCATCCTCATCATCATCCACATCGTCGTCCTCATCCTTATACATGCTGGGCAGATCTTCATAGTCCGACTCATTGGGCATATTCTCCTTATCGTCCTCGTAGTCAATAATCACAGATGGCACTTCTCTTCTTTCCAGGGGTACACACTGGCCACCGCCGTGCAGTACAGAGCTAGTGGAAGGAAAGCAAGATGTGTATGTTGGTTTGAACCAAATTTCAGTATTAATAGTTGGGTGGGTCCTGCTTATGGCTATACCAGTCGGCCTTGCTAAGAGGATAAACTTGTCTAACCCCCAATAGTGAAGGCAAAGATGCTGTTTACAAGGAAGATATTTTCCATATTTCTAGTTCTATACCATGTTTCAGCAAAAAAAATCTTTATAAAACAAGGACAATACAACAATAACATTTATGAATTTCTAGAATAATGACATTAGTGCTGTCCAGCTAGCACATAGTTTTATGTT
>OMLM01007781.1:166291-181384 GCA_900302695.1 Helostoma temminkii | reverse complement strand
AGAAACCAGTGTTGTCAAGATCAGACTTTGATAGTGAAGATCCAGATTTTCTTGTCTAAATGAGATAGAACCTCCTAGACTCATACCAGATTGCTATTCCACTGATAGCATCTAACTGAACTGATAATCCTAGAGGTTTACACATTTTTGATGCCCACAAATAAATATGATTTAAAAGTATAAAAAGTATATTTTGTTTAATTTGTTTAATATAGTTCCTTTTATGTTGTATCATGTTTTAGACTATGTTTATGTGGAGAAAAGACTATGTTTATGAGGAAAAAAGGAATAAATAATACAGGGTTTACTAAATCAAGCCAACTTCTTTCTAAGTTGTGAGCCACTGTTGAGGCCTACAATGATATGACATTGAAAATAGAGCTGACAACAGTTCACTTTGCAACAAGCCCTCGGGCAGCAGCACCGACAAAGACTAAATGAGTTTCATCAAAAAGCAAAGGAAGCCGTTTGAAGTTGCAGTCACACAACTGGGCCAAAGCACCAGCATTCAAGCAAATACTTATAAACGTAATAATGAGGTCTTGTTATGCAGCATGACCGTGGACAACAGAATAAATAGAACAAATGGTCACAGTTTAAATGTGATATTTCTGCTCATTCTAAAAACATAATGGGGATCAAGTAGACTGTAACAGTACGTAGACAATATAATGAAGAATAACGTCACAGTGGTGTGTTCTTTTTATCTTGTAAATGTCCATTCTTGAACCCATTACTTCGGCAAAAGCTATGAGCTTTGCGGCAAAGTTAAACTGCTATGACACAACAGTAACAATTTACAAAACCAAGCACATGCATGCATGTAAACTCTTCTCCATGTCATTTAATCAATGCTTCCTGCAACTGACTATAGCCCACAGTAGTTCTAATGAGCATTTAAAGAGAAGTTTGCAGGACTGGGGAGCCTATTAAATATACATTTCTAAAATCTATCCATGACGATGAAACCTGTCAGAGATTTTTTCTGTGTGTTTTGATTTAGTCCAGCAGTAAGAGGCAACTGTGCCAAGCCACGATCAACTCCCTGCAGATTAAATGCAACCTTTAAAGTTGAAAGCGTTTTTTTCCTTGCTTTCCTCGGGAGACATGTGGAAGGCAAGGTTACCATGCATCATTCCAGTGTAAACACTTCCCTATAGTATATGAAATAAAGCTAATTACCAATAACATTGGTTGTCATTATCAAGTACAATGTGCACGATATTAAAGCAAATTTCCACACAATGGGTCACAGAGATAATTTTAGAAAATACTGTACTTTCCGAGCTATGAGAGCAGCCTTCACACTTGTGGTGCTCTCACGCACAGGTGTTTGTACTTATGTTGGCTGATTAAACCTCTTCTCAGGACTGTGGGTGTGTACAAACTACACATGACTAACATCTGACTCTTTTTTTTTGTTTTATGTGCTAGGAAGGATTCATGAGTTTTTAAAAACAATATATGAACTATAGTGACAAACTTCAAGCATACTGTAGCAGTACCCAACTTCAAACAGAATAGCTCAGAACAGTGCCACAACTTTTAAAGTATAGCTGTATTGTCTCTGTTTCTCTAGGAAAATTCACTTGATAAGTAAGTCAATCTAAAATAGAGATGTTATTTTTGGATGGAATTAGATTCAGTGCCTTTGCTAATATTAATGTGTGGAAGATCCAATTTATGTATTCTGTTTTCAAGTGGTTTTGACTGGAGGTTGCTGGATCTCACTGGGGAGCTAATCATTTTTTTCAAAAATTTTTAACAAACTCAAACTACTGGTCAACAGCTCTTTTTTTATATCATTGGTTGTGCTTATTCGTCCTAAGTCACAGTATAACAGCTTTGACGTATTAACAATCATGTTAAATTAATATCCATTGCAATGCCTCTTTGCTGAAGGAAACTTCTCTGCTTGCTTTTTCCTCAATTTCATTCCTTCATTTTGCATCAATTTTGCTATATTTCCTTCTACAATGTGTTCAATGTTGTTATAAAAGTACTTACCTTATACTGCCATTCTAGCAAAAATGCCTCAGGCAAAAGCAATATCTAAATCTTCCAATATAAATTATTAACAATTTTTTCCAAAGAGGACAAACACAATAGTGAATGGAACATTAACAAAGTCTTTTTTTATCACCAGTGATTTGGTTAATTTCCTTGATGAGGCACAGTCAAACTTAATTATCAACTGACAAGTGACTCAGAAACTGTCTGCTATTAGTGACCAGCTGAAACCTTTCAGATGTCTTTTACTGTATGAAGCGTTGAAGTAAGAATCCAACAGGGCTGAGCTTTAGTTGCTTAAGGTTCCCTCTGAAATCACAACATGGGGGGAACCTCACTCATGACACCATCAATCAGGAGTATCTGAGAGACGGAAATCATATTCACCTTGTATTCACCTCTCACTGGGCTCATAATTGCAGGAGATAGGTGTGCTCAGGGTCTGGAGTCCATTATCATACACCCATGGACGATGATTAATGACCCAGTGGGAACAAACAGCAAGTGTCTGCTCTCAAACAGTGTCCGTAAGCTTATAGGCCACCGAACACATGAGTATATTTGCAAGACCTTGTCTTGTACTTCAAAAAGTTGAGAAAAAGGTAAATGTATAGTTTGCATACTTATGATGTGTTTGTGCTGTACACTTGTATGAGATTGCATGTGTGTTGGTGTGTTTATGCATGTGCATTAAGATAGTGTACAATCACCATCGTCATGCCACTGTGATTAGATTCAATGGCATTAATATAACCATTCACTAACACTAACTTTTTAAATGACTGCATTGCATGACTAAATTAGTGCTGGTAACCAGTCAGATGTCAGTCTGTTGTAAAGGTAACAGCAGTACTTTAAACCACTTTGCTTTAATGTCCTCTTTACACCTGGCATTAAGATGCATCTCACATGAGACACATCACCGTCTACACCTGTACACATATATACATCTCCACAGTGTCCAGCAGACCAATTGTGTTGAGATTACAGCTGAATCATTTCTGCCATAAGAGCAAAGGCTATATATAAAGCCATCATCTCATAAACTGTGTGGTTATGATAGCAGTCATCAAGTTTTCTTTGCACAGGTTCCTCTGCGCAAATGCATATTTGGTATCTTGTCTTACTATCTCTTCAACCATTCATTAAGAAGCCCCCAACAACTTTATCAAGGACACAAGAGGACGCATTAATGTTTACAGTATAAAAAAATAAAAAATCAAACTTTAGCAAGTGTTTCTCAGATCACCTCGGCAAGTGGTGCATCGTCCTCTTTTGATCAGATTGTCCAGGACGCATCTTAATACCAGGTCTAAATGACTGCGTGTATGCAATATGTAACACATATTGACACATTTCTAGCAAATAATGGAAAAAACAACAAATTAAAAGATTGCCATGATGCAACTTCTAAAAATCCTTTCCAAAAAGTGTATTTGCTGGAACGTTAAAACATTTATAACTTCTTGTGGTCTGTGTGCTGATACCAGCAACATGCATTGTGATTTCATTTCATCTGTAAACAAATAGATCTGTGTGCTGTGAAAGTCCCTAGTTGAAAAGCAGTACATGTATTTTCAAAAGCAACTCACCGATGGGGCTGGTTTCCCCCCTTTTGCAGTGCAGACAAGAGTGAAATTCTGGGCTTGGTATCGACTGAATGGGGCTGGAGTGTTCTCTGCCACCACCGATATGTTGTTTGGAGGTGCTGTGAAGGACAGGAGTAAAGCTTTGTGAATCAATTTCCCAACACATTTGATAGACACAACATGAAGCCTCAGATATTCTTAAACTGTTAGAAAACATCCACTTTCACTTGATCAGTTCATTCTAGAAGTTTTTTTGTGTTGAAGTGTCATCTTTGGGTTATACATGTAAGTGGAGCATTGGCAATACTGACAGCAGTAAGAGCAAGAAAATAAGAGCAGAGAAAGAGCCACGCTGTTGTGCCCAGATGTTTAAAATAAAACTAAGTAAACAAATCTTCATCTCCATCCATGTTCTGTATATATTTTCAAGAGAAAGAAAGAAAACCTGCTGAGAGAATCTCCATTTAACTGAACGGTTGGCACAATAAGTTCAAAACTCCCCAGAGCTTATGTGAGTCAGATAAGGCTGATAAGGTAGAAATCTCATACATATCATATCACTAACCTCCGCCTGAATCTCTCTAGAGATCCCAGCAAATATGTCATGGTAGTGTAGAGGGAAAACATGTGAGCAAGACTTCAAAGTATTATAGAAGAGCACTGGGAGGAGAAGTAGGTAATGAATAGAAATCTTCCACATCCCCCAGAAAATCAGCTGTTCAGCATGCACTAGTCTAGTCCTTGTATACTGGCTTAATACTTCATAGTCTATATTGTGGCAGATTCATGGAAATATCAACAAGCATGTTTTAACTGACAGCACTGCAGCAGATAATAGCCACTTGCACAAGGGCCAGTTGAATTTTGATGAGGACTGCAGAGTATCAAAGGCACTTTCGTTACATCAGCGGAAGAGGCTTTAAAATGCAGCATTTGTCATATATTTTATATATCTAAATGTCTTCTCTTTACGAGGTTCTCATGCATCATCATACGTAGACACTGAATACTTGTCTGCTATAATATTTCCTCACAGACATGGCAGTGTAACATTTCAAGAATACCTCAATTGTCCTGGGTGCTAATAAGAGTGAGAAGTCTTTGTGAAATCTGTTAAGAACTGTGTGAGGGAAGAGAATAATCTCGGCACAAGAAGCAATTTCTAAATGCACAAACCACACTTTAAGGCCGATATGGCAAAAATAAAAGGTTGTGCAGGAAGCAGTGCCTTTTCATGTGTCATTTCTAGAAGTACACCTATCAAGCAGTTTTCACAGACATGCCACAGCAATTAATTGATTAAAGGCAGGTGGGGGTTGGAGGGATTTAGATGCTGGCCTGGGTGCCTCTGTGTTTCCACACCTCTTAATTGCTTATTGATGGGATTCATAGGGTTGTAAATTAACCTTAGAACACTCCATTAGCTTACTGACAAGCCTGTCTCAACCTGGCATATGATAAGATGTGAAAGGTGTCCGTTCCTGACCAATCATGCTCAAGCAGTCGACAGAGAAAAGGTGTCAAGTGGAGAAGTGCTGCAATATACAGAGCATATAATCAGACAATTAAAAAAAAATCCAACTTTATAGATTTATAATATTGATTGCTCTTTTCCATAAAACATCATAATATTCCTCTTCGTAAAAAGCTTGCTGGAATCTAGTAAATATATTTTTAACACCATTGTGAGTTTTTTTTTTGTCTGCAAAGTGCTTCAAGTGCTTCTTTACTGTGCATTTAAAAATTATGATTCATTTTTATAATATTAGGAGCTGTAAATATAACAAGATCAAGAGGGTTTTGCAGAAATCTGCAGAGATTTTAACACACTAAACCTCACACATTTAATTTAGGCAAAGCTAATCTCATGAAATCCAGTCTCATTAAAAATAATTACTGCCAAATTGCAAGTTTCCACTTGAGTGATAAGTATTGACAATCCTGTACCTGCTTCACCAAAGCAGTGTTAACAAGGTGTTTTGTTTAGTTAGAATAAAATCACTAACACAACCTTGTAAATGCTGAGATAAATAATTAATGTCTTTGGTCAAGGTAGTTCAGGAGAACTGCATATTGATCATGATGCTCTATTGTTTTTGCTTTGTGGGTGTTGGCCCACCTAATGTGAGTTATAGCAAAAGCAGTAATAAGCACTGGTGAAATATTTGACATGATTAAACCAATACCTACTGGGTACAGCACAGTATTTGCAAACAAAACAACCCTGTACAGGATTAAGATGGTTGTCTCAGATGATGGAGTCTAAGCCTTTCATACCTCATTTATCTGCAGCTTTCTCCTCACCCCATTATTAAAGATTGAGCAAAATTTCCCCTATTTTTTGTGCTGTGGCACTTAACCTTGCTACCTTCCTTTTTTAAGCTCTATTTTGGGTGTGTTAAATGTGGGCATCTGTCTGTCAGTGCAAACACTTACTAAAACCTGCACACCAAGTATTTAAAAACGACACATAAATAATTAAATTTCTCACTTGACAAGGTTACTGTGTGGTACGTTTTGGCTGTAAAAGTACTCATACAAAACAGGGAGAAACTTACGAATTGAGATGCAAAAAGACACCACAGTAAAGTTTGCTAAACAATATGCAGAAGTCTTGGAGAAAATATCAAAAGCAAAAATAAACTTTTACAATAAAAAAATAAAAAAATAAATAAATGTCAATATCTTTGACGTTCTTCTGGAGGTTTCTTTAAAGACTCAAGACTCAAGTACTGGTAGAAAAATTCCAAATTCTTTTCACAGCATCTGTCCTTTTCCTTTACGCAATACAAACGGCACAGTGTTTACGCAAAGGTATTTATGTGTCTGGTATTCTGATTGCTACATGCACACAGGTTTTCCTTTTCCCTCAGAAATGGTTGTGATCTTTTGGTCAATGTATTGTATATTTTTGGTTGTGGTCTTAAGCCATAGAGAAAAAAACACTCAGATTGCTTATCCTACTCCGTCCTAATCGGTGATCAATTTACTTGAGGAATCACTTCTTTCTCTATAGACTCAGATTACTTTAAACTCAGTTTAAGCTAAAACTTATTGCAAATTCGCAGTAAAGGTTTGCAAACCATTTCAACACATTCCACCAGGGTGGATTTGAAATAAAACATTCAAGATGTGATTGAAGTGTAGATTTTATTTTATTTTAAGAGGTTTCACAAAAATACGGCACCTGCCATTTAGGAATTACAGCCATTTTCAGGGGCTCAAAAGTACTTGGGCAAACTGACATAATTGTAAATGTAACCATAACTTTTAAAATCTGGATGAAAACCCTTTGCAGTCAATGACCGCCTGAATTCTGGAGCCCACGGACATAACCACGTTGTACAAATGTGAGCTCGGCAATCTTCTTTTTCCAGCATTCAGAGTACACTTGCACAACACTGCTGTGCCTGTTACATCAATAGTGATGTGCCCTTCCATCTCTTATTTACCACGTTCTCATTCTATATTCTCAAGCACCATTACCATGCTATCTTTCCACAAATAAGGAGCACATTTAGTGCTCCCAGGAGACTGTTTTCCCTGACCTCATAATTAACAGACGTAGAGCTCTAGGGACAGCTGGACCCACAAGAAACACTCCCAACATCCCCTAGTACTAAGCATCCTGGCCTCGAATCATTTCTGGAGGTTTATTTATAGTGGAGGAAGGTGGTGTGTGTGGGGAGGATGGCAAAGAAAATGCACCAAGGTCATCCTTGGCTTACTCTCACTAACAGTAATTTAGTGATAAGTATTTGATGAAGCTGTATTTTTTTTTTTTTTAATTGGGAGCCCAAGGGTCCCAAAGTAATCAGTATGAATTTTGGATGAATTTTGGTTTCCCCAAGCAAAATAATAGCACACTGCATTTTATTTCTCAGTGTGATCTTAACCCAATCAATGGAGGATTACTTACTGTACACATGGTTTGTTTGAGTGGCTGTTAAGAAATTAATATATGCATAACATAATTTATGAATCTGAGTTTTGACGTGTTGGAACTATCCATTAATTTTACGGGTTTGTCTATGTTTTGGGTTATCCTTCTGAAAGACTAGCAACACAGTGCGTACAGGTATAGGCTTCAAACATCCTGGGTAACTAAACAAGAAATTAACTGAACAACTAAATAAAAAAAATTATTAACTACTGCAGTAAAATATAAATATATGAAATATAAAAAATAAATATTAATGGCATTGCAGGTTTTAAATGATGTGACCATGTACAAGTGAAAGCTGGCATAGCTAAGCATTGGATAATTTTTGTCACAAAATTAAACTAGAAGAAGAAATTTAAATACCAATCACAAAAAGAACATTAGTGCAATCATTTAGCCAAGGTTTTCCATTTCAGAGAGATCATGATTGCCTGGTAGTGCTGCTTTTTACTTTGTTTACAGCAATTTACTTTTTATGCACAACATGTACTTGAGTCACCGGCTATCCTAGGTGGATGCATGTCATTCAGTCACAAAACAACACTGGTTCAAAATGCTTCACTGCCGAGATTTGCTTTTAATAAAGCTTTCACACAGTTTCCATCAACATTTGCAAAAACTTTTGTGTTTTTGATTTAAAAATTATGGAGGAACAATTACATTTCACTTATTAGACGTAGGTGAATACAGAAAGACTCTTAACCTTGCATATCCTTATGTATTCTGCATTAAAGAAAGTCTTGTGGTGACAAAGTGTCATCAATATGCAAAACAACTTCATGTCTTAATTTGGAAAGGTTCTAGAGCTGAATAATGCAGAGAGACACAAATGAAATCCAAAGAACATCAAAAAGCATTTCCCTCGTCTTGGTGCCACAGTGATAATATCAAACTGTATCTCTAATATACATGTGTAACAAAAGCAGGAGCAAGAGTACAGATGGTAAAAGAGGAGAGGCTTAAAATACAATGTTCATAATTGTGTCTATTAGTGTTAGTAATTTTCTTAGGCTTAACTTTACTTTTTGAAGTCATAGGTTTGCCACTTAAGTTACCTGAATAGCATCATCCATAAAACTGCCAAGGATACAAAGATTGTTTGTTCACCTGCACGAGCAGGGCACAGAGACAAGACAATGAAAAGCTTTCAGTCACTTTTCTATTGTGCTACTTACTCATTTGTGCATCAGCTCTGATGCTAATTCTATCTGACAAATGTATAATATTGTACATGGTACAGCTTATCCAGACATCTATATGGCTCTCTGCCAGTGGCACCAATACAAACCCATGTACCCAAATGTGGGATTCAATTAATTGTTCAAGGAACATACAAACAACTTTTACAAGGACAGTGGAAACTTTTGAGTGAGGTGACATAACACTTAGCTACATCTAAGGGTGATTTGTAATTGGTGCAAAACACAAAGGAAAAAGGAACTAGGTAATAATGAAGAGTGAAAACAGAAGTGCTCATGACACATTACTGCAAATTAAGCAACTGGAAATATAAAATGTCAATTTAATTGACTCTTGCTCCTAAGATCCCTCCCAGCAGAGTCTTAAATGTTAGTTAATTGGTCCATTTCTTAGCCAGCGCTATGATCTAAACTTTCCTTTTATGCTTGAGGATGTTGCCTGGCATCCCAAAAGCAAAACAAGTTTAATGCTACCAGCTCCCGGCAATCCACACATATCCAAACATAGGTTCCACTGCTAATTACTTTCAGCTTTAAGGTTACAATAGTTTTACCTGCCTGGTATGTGGAAATTCATATTTGCGTAAAGATACATACCCACATACACATACATATGTATGTGTACATGTGTTACTTCTTGTGAAGGGGCAGAGCATATATACATTCCCGACTTAGTTAAGCTGAGTGAAACATAAAATGCTGCCAAAATGCCTTATTTAGAGAAGTCACACAGTTGGATGGGCCGTGATTGTGTCAGTCGGGCAGATAGAAAGCAGCCTGAAAAACAATCAAAGTTAAGTCCTCTCAAGAAGGATGAAAAGACATGTTGAAATGAGCACTGGCATGGGTCCTCGCTACCTAAGTCGGCTTCTTTTGAAAGCCTTTGTTCCCCAGTACGAGCAGCACTAAGAGATAAAATACATTGGAATGCTTTTTAATCACTTTTCTATTGTGCTTTTAGCATTCACATTTACACTCCACCCTGTTAATTTGCATGGGTTATTACTGTGCTGTCAGCTCATATCGCATCCTCCTGCCCTAGCCAACCATCCAGCAGCACTGTAGCTGGTATTGAAGGGAGGGAGACTCTGGTGGTTGTCAGGAAGAGGAAAAGGATGACACACAGAGACAAAAGCTTGTGTCATATTGAACAAGTTCCCTAGTTCCGAGGCCCATTAATCATACAGAAGCAGCAAGCACATATACAACATGCCTGCATGCTTGGGTCTGTCTGTGTGTTTGAGAGAGTGAAAAATGTGTCTGAGTGTTGTTGTTTGGAGAAACATATGGTTTCATTGATGCATCACTGAGCAATGGCAGCTATTTAGCGACTGGCCTACACTCAAGTGGACATAATATTGTGGTCTACCTCTGAGAGACATGTACCACCCACATACAGTATACCAAACTGTCAGCATAAAAACAACTCCTTCCTATAGCTTTCATTGAAAAATAAGAAGAAAATTACACAAAAAAATCTTCCTTGAAAGAGTGAAAGCTTAGACACAATTGAGCCTTTTCAGCTGCTCTGTTTCCATATGATAGGAAATATGATATGTCATGGCTGTATACGGCTTTCCCCACTATCTCCCAAAGCTTCCTCTCTCTGAGGGTAAACAAGACTGGACTTAGAGCTTTGTGCTTATAATGAGGACAAGGGGGACAGAAGAGAGGATTTTGTCAGCACAGTTTGAAGGCTCAGTTTAGTTAGGACAAAAGGGAAAGCTTTTTTTTAGTCAGTGGCAGATGGGACTAACCCGTACCCAGCCCAACATCAATTATGCAGTCACTGGCACCCTCATCCTTAAAGTCCAGTTATTTATTTATTTTTTTGCTTAAGGGCAGGGTTTATAGTTGGCAGTCTGTTACAATTTGGCCCCTTTACCTTCAGTCCTCTCCAGCTCACCCATCCCCCTATTTGGCAGCACTGTGAAACACTGACAGAAATGTACCTGTAAGATCCCTGCTGCTATGGACATCACAGATACAATTCTTGATTAGTGTGCCGTGCTTTTGTATATCACCTAATTTACAGACCAACAGGGTAAAATAAAGCTGCAAAGTTATATGAGGCCAAAGAGAGTCACTTGAGGTAGAGAGGTATCCATCATTCAATTCTCAGTTCTGGAGTCAGACCATATGAACAATCCCCAAAGACGTCTTTGAGAAAATCTACATCAAATGCCTGCAGCCAGACAGCCACAAGCTCCACAAATGTCGATATAGTATACACAGCATTCAGGGACAGGGAGGAGAATTCATATTTCAAGCTGACACGAAAGGGTTGTTGATGGGGCAGTTATGAGCAAGATAAATGGGTGACCATGCATTGAGGGCTGTTCTTTTAAAAAATGGACCGAAAAATACAACAGAATGACCTGCTTGTTTAAGTGTACATTTAGAATTAGATACGTTACCTTACCTGTGAAATATAATAACATCTTCAACCCACTAAAAGCACTTCAGTACATGAAAAGTACAATCTGTACTATCACTGCACCTTTTTCATAATTTCTTTAGAAAGAATGCATATAAAGCTTTTGCCATTCACAAGGTGACAAATAATAAACCAATGATTTTATCAAAAATGAAACATAATTTAATTGTAAATAAAAAGAAGATGTATAAATATAACTATTGTGTTGTAACTTCACTGATGAAAGATGCTTCACACATTTAGAAATTTAAAGTGTAGCAAAATAAATTATTCATTTAAATGGCAACAGAAACCATTGGTTTGTCTCATATACTTACCCTGTAAAGCCCAGCCCAACAAATAATAGCCAAAACATTTTTTTTTATTGGAGTGTGCCCTGGACCCTTTTCCAAAAAAATAAAAAATATTTTTAAAATGATTTCTACATGTGAGATTTTTGGTTTATTATATTTGATACAAATAAAGTTTATGGTAATTTAGTAATTAAAACATTTTTGTGTATCCAATATGATACAAATAGCATTACAGGGTTAAAAATGACTAACTTGTGAAAGCTGGAATTTCATGTGGGTTTTAATAAATTCACACAAAATATATTTCCTATGCGTATATCTTGAGAAATTATTCAAGTATTTGACAGGTATATTTTTATATTACGGTCACAGTTGATAGATGGGGAACTTGTTAAGCAGTCCTGCTGCATTTGTGTGTACTCAGTCTTAAAATAAGAAAACATTATGACCATGCTAAACTTTCTTTTAGATTTGTAGATGCAGAGAAGGTGTAAATCCAAATCAGATTGCAGATTTCTGCCAATTCTAACTTTTTCACATTTGTCCTGTGTTTGAGAAGCCAACATTTAGACTAAAGAAACTCAGACAAGTTCCATCTGGGCACAAGTGCTCATTCCCCACTGTTTTTGGTAATAAACAATGCCAAATAAAACCCACCATTCACTGAAAAAGTGCCCAGGAACCACACTGTACCAATCACCCGCTAACTCACACCATCGCCCACCAGCTCATGTCATATAATTAAAGTGTTACGCCATGCAATTACACCTGTAAAGCAAAATAGCTTTCATAATTCTCACTTTATTGTTTAAGCCTCTGCCAAATCTTGATCTCATAGTGCCCTAATGAGCAAATTCTAAACAGTGTACCAGTTATTCTTTTTTAAATATTTATGGCATTTGCTGAATTGTTGGCAGTAGGAAACAACAGGAATAATGGGGAGAAGAGGATGACGTGAGAAAGCCATTTAGTCATCTGTAGTAATGGGCGATTGCACATTTCTGTGTAACAAAACTCAGGCAAATAAATAATTGCACTACACAAATTAAGCTATCCACTGCCACATGTTAGACATGTGGCAGTGGATACAACAACAATTCATATCAAGATGTCTGTTAATGAATAATGTGTAACCTACGTAGTGATGTTTTGTAATGACAATTTATCCCATTCTGTAAGCTTACATTTAAGTTGTCTGTCAAAATTCTGAATCCACAGGAATTCACCCTTATCAGTAATAAGTTAACAGTCAATTCCTGCTTAGAAAAGAAAAGGCGAAGAAAAAAAAAAAGCAAAGTAGTGACCGAGTGCTGTCTGTTCTTCACAGTGTCAGCCCATTCCTTAGGGACATGGGAAGAAGGGGATCTTTGAAGTGTGTAACTTCACACATTAGAGGGATAAAAAGGTTGATCAAGTGTGAATAATGTCCCTTGAGTTGCATTTGATTGATGGTTTCTTTCTGGTGAGTAATCCACTCTGACAAGAATGGGAACTTATAGCTGATGGCATGCTTCAACAATGTTCATCAAACTGTGCGGCACATAAAAGCTTTTAATGGGGCTGGACTTTTCTTGCACACTTGTAACGTGCTAAATTGATTAAGAACTAGCTAACATAATGATGTACGGTACAGAGTACTGAAGTGGCCAAGTGCTAAATAATATTCCATGGTACTACTCAACTATTACTACTACTACTGATTAATTGTGCCATTGTTGATGCTCAAACTAAAGCTAAATCATTATCAAAAGATTAATTAACAGTATCTTGATTCAAACATAGCACTGTAAGTGTAAAACTCCCTGTTTATGCCACAAATTTAAATATTCAAGTACTAGATGGTCAAGTGAAAAACTATACACAGCTTACAGCTATGGAGGGTGTGTTGACTAGTTCAATAGTGTGTATGTGTGCATATATACCAGCATGACACATGTTGATTTAAATCACTAAAGTCTTGGACAGTGCTGTGGAAAGACTGCAAAAGTAATTTCTTTATCACAGTCGGTCACCTACAGTACACAATTAAAAACCTACATGTACAGTACATTGAAATTATTCATTAATTATAACATTTTTGATATTAGAAGTTGTAAAGACCCTAAAATATACAAGATTTATCTATTTAGCTCCTTACTTCAAAGCTAGTGACTATAATCATAGATGCTACATGAAAACACCACATTCTGTCAAGTTAGTTCTGTTTATTTTTCTGTGCTCGTCTTGCTGTTTTGAAGTTGGAAGAGCTGCCACATAGTTTCATGTACTAATGAATATTCAAAAATATTTAAATAAAAAATGTGACAGCAAATCTTTTCTACAGCTCAGTAGACAAAGTTGTGGTTCTCATTTCCCCGTCATATTTGTTTTTATTTTGTGCAATATGTTTTTGATACGTTTCCTTGTGAATTTTAGGAGAAACATCAGAAACTTATCAGACAAAACAGAAACTAAAATGACTGAAATGAGAATTAGAATTTTGTCTCCAAGCAGTACAAGAGCAAGCTCTGAGCAATAACATGTTCCTCTGGGTGTTAAGGTTGGATGACAATTCTGAGTGCTTGTGGAGCGCTCTATTTGCTCTGTCTGAGCTCAGCATAGCATGCATGAATGAGATAGCTCTCTGATTTCTTTGTGTGAGATCAAAAAGGCAAAAAAGTTGAGAATATCTGTGAATTATGATGATGAGGTATGAAAGCAGGATAACTGGTGAGTTTTGGAGAAGAAAAAAGGGAGACAGGGAAAATTAGCGTTGATTTTACACAGATCCTATAAGGCGTTTTCACATTGACTCTGGATAATGTCAGGAGAATCAGGACCAGACATTTTGTGGAGTTGTGCCTTCACAAGTCAGACATATTCTCACATGCAGAGAAACTTTGGACATTACCCTGATTTGTACTAGTAACAGAACAAAGTCCAGGTAACTCCTGGGCCACCTGACGCTGACATTTGCACCCTCACATGCATCTTAGCTTAGTAATGACTGTAATGTTTGGGATTCCAGTACATGTCTGAAAGCAGCTATAGTTGTCTAGGAGAAAAAAATGAAAACGTGGTTGAGCATTTTTTTCAGGCTCTAGCTTTCTTTTACTCTGGGCATTCACCATGATCGTGATAACACCTATAATTTTATACAGTTCTTCAAACAACTGATTGGCTACCTGCCACTGCTAAACTTATAGCTTCTTTTAAGAAAACATGATTTTCGAGGGACAAGTATATAGAATATAGACACTGAATGTCTATATTCTGTTATGTTTTTTGAACAAAGCACAGCACATTCTGCACTTGATACACCTGGATTTTCTCAGCTTCATTAACTGTGCTGCATCTATCAATATTTACTGGGTGCAGCAAATATTATGACTGACATTCACACTCCTCCTCTCAAAAAGATAAAATCCACAAACAGAAGTTGATTTAATTTCTCAAAGGACTAAGCCTAGGCTATTGATCCAAGCACTTTTCTCTGATTTGTCTTGTCATACACCTGTTTTGTTCATCTTATCTTTTTGTTTGATTGTCTGCTTCAAAGCTGATTGCATGATGCACTATGAAGATTCAAATCAGAAGCTCAAGATAAATATGCTCTATTTACAGTGTATTATATTCTGAAAAG
>OMLM01007781.1:145848-164126 GCA_900302695.1 Helostoma temminkii | reverse complement strand
GACCTCGTCAATGTCTGCCCATAAATCTGATGCTGTGGCACTACCTTAAACATAATGTTGCTCGAAAACCCTCCAATCTGGCTGAATTAAAACCATTCTGTAAAGAAGAGTGGGCCAAAATTGCTCCATGGCGATGTGAAACACTCATTGCCAGTAATCGCAAACTTGATTGCACTTGTTGCTGCCAAAGGTGGCACAATCAGTCATTAGGTTTAGGTGGCAATTACTACATCATTTAAAAACTGTATTTTGTATTTTTTCGACTTCTCTTCGTGTAATATTAAAAGTTTGATAATCCGAATAATTATCTAAATAGTAAGTTTGACAAAAACATTTTTAAAAAATCAGGACGTTAGCAAATGCTTTATCACAGCACTGTATTGTATTTAGTTACACATGTAAACTTTGTAAAAAAAAAAGATGAACTGTAAAGTCATGGTCTGCTGTATTGTGAATGTGTTGAAAGGCAGGTTAAGCAACTGTACCATGCTGCAGTATACCTGCTGCATCAGATTCTTTATATAATGATCTACTTCCCAGCATTACCAGGAGGAGCAAAACCTCTATAGTGTTCAACTCAAAATAAAAAGCAAAAAGACAGAAAAAGACCAGGACTGACCTGATGGCTGGTGTACACTGCATTCAAAGGTCATGAATTTGCAATTTCACGCCTTCATATTAACTGCACATGAAGAGAGCCACTTCACTGCAGCACCCTGCTGCCTGAGGTTTTGATTACAGCTTTTCTTGAGTACCTCACTAGTTTCCCATACAGCACACCATAATTAGGATGACCAGATTGCTCTGATTCACCCCGGAGTTTGGTCTGTACAAGTGTGTTATTATTTGTGGATGTGAATGCTTTTTTGTATGAATGTGTCGGCACATTTGTATGTACATCTGCATTTGCATGAATATTTATGCATGTGTTTGTGTTTACCGATGCGACTGCCAGCATACTGCTGTATGTAACTGTGTATTTATAACTGTCTTGTATGCATGTATAGTCATACATTTCAGGCTCAGAACTCTTTCATTTTCCTGCCCAAACAAACGTGAAAAACATAGATGTGGAAATGTGCAACAACTTATAGGCAGATGCTTCAGAATTCCAGTAATCTACTGGCCTGTGACCACATATTTCTATGTAGCAAAATGTTCATTTTGTCCAAAGTGTCATCATCGCAGCATGAAATACGTTCCCCTTCAGAAGTATTGGAATGGCAATCCTAGTTGGTTTTTGCTGTACATTGCACATATATAGAATTATATAGTAACCAACCAAGTGTTAAATAACCCAGAATATGTTTTCTAATTCTGATTCTTCAAAGTAACCACCTTTTGCTTTGATGATCCCTCAGTCAGCCTAATAAGGTGATCAGCTGAAATGTTTTTCCAACAATCTTGAAGGAGTTCCCAAAAGCACTAAATATTTGTTGGCTGCTTTTCCATCACTCTCAGGTCCAACTCATCCCAAACCATCTAAACTGGATTTAGACTCCGTGATTGTGGAGGTTAGGTTATCTGATCGACAGTTTCACAATCAACAACAACAAATAACTTTTACATGACCTTGATACGTGTTTAGACAAACAAAGGTTTGGTCCCACTAAGTAGAAACCACATGTCACTGTGGTAGTTATGCTGGTTAACTATGCCCTCAACTTTGACCAAGAACTGTGATCTAAGTCTAACAAAGACAGAACCGAAAATCTCAAATTTGGACTCATTAGACCAAAGGACAGTTTTTGTATTGACTGACCTTCATTTCCTAATATCATGATGGACTGTCTTTTCTCTTTACGTAACTGAGTGCTTCTTGCCATAAAATGGTTAAGATAACTGATGGTCTAAAGCACATAAAGAAGGCAAGAAATGTCACTTATTAACCCTTAACAATCACACCTTGAAAACTATCCCAGGTGACTACCTTGTGAATCTAATGAGAAAACGCCATGAGTGTGCAAAAGCTAATTGTAGCTACTTTGGACACATTGAAATATGCTAAAATAATAATGTAATACACATTCTGGGATATATTAAGTTTTTCTTGACTACATAATTCCATATTTGTTCATAATCATATTTTCTCATAATTTCAGTGTCTCCAGTATTAATGTACAATGTTAAAAATAATAACAAATAAACAAAAAACACTGAAGGAGAAAGTATGTTTAAAGTTTTGACTGGTAGGACATTTGATGCTATGAACACCTTGAAATGTTAAACACTGAAGCTAGCACTTTTAGTATGAAATGACCTAAATTTTGAGTGAGCAAAAGTATTGGAGCATGTAAATGTGTTTCATGTTACCCAGGTGCCTCCTGTGAGATAGATTTTCAAATAACTAGCTCTAACTGACTTAAGTTGCCTTAGGTTTCACCTGTAAAGACTGTACTTTTTGTTAAAAATATAATGCATCAACATTAAAACCAAATAGCTGTCTATGGCAGCAAAGCAAAAAATTTTGAATTTGAGAAAAAGGGGAAAAACAATCAGATTACAAATGTGTAATACCTGTGCAATGGTGTGTGCAACAGCGTGGAATGTCTTGACAAAGAAAAAAACAACACTGGTGAACTAAGGAGCAAGCAAGCCAAGCAAAAACAACAACAGATGATGACAGAAGCATTTTAAGAGCTTTGGAACAAAAACTAACAGTCAGTACAATAGTCAGTGAAATCACCAACAACCTCCACAGAGCAGGTGTGAGGGTATTACTGTCAATCATTCAGAAAAGAATTCTTGATTAGAAACCCTGCAATTAGCAAAAAAGAATCAGAAAAACAGGTTGGAATTTGCAGAAACATACAAAGAGGAGCTACAAACATTCTAAAACAAGGTTTTATGGGTTTATGGAACCAAGATTAGCCTCTACTGCCATGATGGGATGGCCAAAGTATGGAGAAAAAGAAAATTATCTGCTTATTTATAAAAATGCATTCAGAAGATTTGAACTGAATATAGATATAGTCGGTATCACATATTGGCAACACTCCAATTAACACAAGCCCACAACACAAATCTAATCTTGACGAATTTTTGTATAACATTCAGGTTAAACGGCAAACGTCTCAGAACTGGTTCGAACATAACAGCAGAAAAAAGTGGCAGCGCTTTCTAGTGAGGTGGAAATATAAATGTCTATAGAACACGTTACGTTAATCAAGCTCAGATGCCTGCTACTGGCATAAAAATCCATACAATATGAACACAATTCATATTTCTGTCCAGGACTTGTAAATGGGCTATTTTACATATAAAAACACAGAAACTGTTGGAATTAGTAAATGCTTAGATTCCTGGCCATGTAGGGATTTGGGGGATTTTTGTTGAAATGAAACTGAAGCTTAAGGAGTCAGCACTGACATGTGCTAATCAATGCAAAAAAGGGTCTGCCACTGCACCACAACTGGCTTTGTAATATGTCATTGGGAAAACTCAAACTCAATTCTCCATTTTCTTGACAGATGTGCATATGCGAACCACTCACATTTTTATGTCTATGTCAGGAAAAAAAATACTGTTTGTTAATACACCAAGATGATTTATTTGCAGTTCAACTCAGTGCTGAGGAGGCATAACATTTCCTAAAGTCACTCAACCAGAAAATAGATGCACAAGCATCCATAGCTCTTCTTTCACAAAAACAATATCATGCTATTATGAAGATTTAAATTGGCAAATTGAGCATTTTCAGAACACAAGGTTCCTGTACAATGATAAAAGATTTCAAGATTGGCAGACCAATCCATCAACTTATTGCCGGCCATCATGAATGGCTATTACTGATTGCTGAAGAGTTTGGCATTTCAAATTTACACTCTAATAAGGTATTAACAGAAACATCTATGTAAAACACACTGGTCAAAAGAATGATGGGTTCATGGACTGCTTACTTCAAGAACAAAGCTCATGTTATAAAGAGATGGAGGCTGGTTCATTAGTGTCCCAAATGTCTGAGATTAGTGCTATGAAAGTCCTGATTTCTTCCTGGCTCACTGTATTATGTTCATGTCTGGACATTCATAACATGGCTGTAGAAACAGCCCGAAAAATGCAAGGGCAATGTATTACATAATTAGTTGTCAAATATATCACAGTGATTCATGGATGCTAGTGTGAACGTTTAAATAAGGATTTTAATAATACATTTAAAACAAATCACAATTACAAAAGCATTACATTGTTAGTGACCACAGCAGTATTTATTTGTCAGGAGCTAAACAGTGAGATATTGTGAGATCTTCACTGTTATCAAACAAACAAGCAGAAATTTGTACACATGTACACAACACCAATATATTTACATTGGAAAAAATCATGTAATAGTAAACCAAAAGAGCTGTTGTTTGATTGCACAATAGATTCAAGATAATCCAGAAATCAGTTGTCTATAGATTGTGGACTCAGGAAACAAACAGAGTAAAGTAATTTGGTCATATAAGTGGTATGTCGGTGTCAGTGTGGTCTATATTTGGTTGCCATTTTATAAGAGTATGATTTTTTGGGGGTAAAATTCCACCTTCTTTTTGTAAAGAATATCTTTCAAAATGTAGGATTGAAGTTAGAAGCTTCATTTTGCTGACAAGCCCAGCATCAAAACAGGAGCAGTTGTCTGGCTTGCCTTCAGGATTTGTTCAGTGTACTTTCTCTGTGGCATAATAAGGTACATTCTGTTTATGTCTGGGAACCCAGTTTCTGGACACACTTTTCTGTCCATAGACATATTAATGTTGGGTACATTCAGGTCACTTTAGATTCCATCTGGCCTTTACTTTCAAGGTCAGTGGAGATAAAATATTTGCTGGTCCACCACATTTATATGAGGCCAGACAAATGATAAACACCTCACTGTATATTAAGTACAGTTCTACAGCAGGGCAAACTACAGCCTTCAAAATGATCACATAGCTGAAGTAAGACCTCTTTAAAACAGTTTCAACTTATCGCCGTTATGAAGATAATGATTCATTGCAAGAGTCCTGCATTACATGCATAAGTTATATAATAAACTGCCAAATAAGTCTGTACTGGCCACTGGATAGAAGCTTTTAAACCTAAACAAAATCCTCTATGGCTACTATGAATGAGGGGAACTTTGGTGACATGATGGAAAAAGCATTATTATAAACCAAGTTAACAAATGTGTCTGTTTGTCTTCATATCATCAGAACAGAAGCATCGGGGCAGAGACACCCTCTTGTGTCCTGACAGAAATAGCCTAGCTATAATTGTACATTAGGTTGTGAGCCTGTTTCCATCCCACAGTCATTCAGTCACAATAGGACAGAACAAGTGAGAATATGGTCTCAGGCAAAGTCACAGTCACCAGCAAGAGCCAGCTGAAAGAGTCTTCATTATATGGAACAAGGAATCACTTATGGAGCACTGTTGCTGTCTTCAGGGGCAATCTGACAAACATATTGACTTTGGCACACATACAGTATCTCCGCAGCCTGCACCTACTTTCCATTATGGTATAATTTGATTTATTTGGATCCCCAGCTCTGTAGCAAGCTTTCATTCTAGCAGCTCATAAAATGTTGGATATTGTGATTTTCAAGAGGTTATTTACTTTTTATGTTTCAAGAAAAAAAGATTATCAATACAATGCAGCATAATCTGTTTATATAACTACAAACATTTCACAGCTGATATAAATTCTCGATGCATTATTCAAGAAGTTGAATCCACTAGTTTAATGTCACCTCTTGCAGCGACTGTGGTAAAAATGTGTGTTTGTCTGTTTGGTTTAAAAAATAAAAATAACAACAACAAAAAAAGTGTTTTCACCATTCACAAGCCCGCATCAAGATTTTATATCAGTTTCAAACTTAAATCTGCTTTTGGCTCATGGCCACTTCGACAATTTACTCTGTGATAGAATGAATTATTCAAGATCAGAAAAGAGATTGAGGCTACCTCAAGAACTTAAATCTCTACTAAATCCTTAGCCAAAAGCAGCATAAATTCAATCAATCTGTGAGTCTACAATGGCAACAATGTTCAAAATATCCAGTATATTGAAAAATGATAAAGTACTAGTTTATTAACGCTTAAGCTTAAAGCAAGCAAGCCCCAAGCATTCTGAAATGTACATTATTTAGTTAAACGATGGAGCAATTGTAACAATGGAACCTGACTCCATTGGTACAATATAAACTGCAGGCCAGAAACTCACTATTATATTATATTTGTCATATAATTCACAACGATGTGTGACAGCTTTGTTGTGTAATGAATTGAACAGCACTGTGGCAGACAGCTTCTACTGATTTAAGCATAGCGACAGCAGCACGGGCATACAGGATATCTCCTGTCTTCAGCACTTGCGTGCAGTTAGCATAAATCAGGTCAAAATATTTCCAGCTACAGTTGTCTGCCAATGTGGAGAGTCATATTAGCTGTTTAATGCATGCATTAAAGTTTGCTGATGGTATCTGGTGTGACAATGTTTGTCTCCAAAAATGTCCTGCATTACAAATATTACACACATAATTCTACATATTTGGCAAAATAGGTTTTCAGATTGAGTCCAGCTGAACATCAGGCAAAGGTTTAGGTATTTTTTAGTAACAATCAGATACAGTTTACAGACATTTGAGATTAGCTTCACTCCTAATTCATAAGTCTGGACCCTAAGTATGTTTTTTGTAAAACAAAATTACCAAATTAATATGCACATACAATGGTATAATCCCTCAAACACTAACCTCAATTATTATTAATTATTAATAAACTTACCTTCTTGCAAAAAAGCTTCTGCAAGATTTTTAGAAAGTAGGTTTTAATAAATTTGTAACTAATAAATCTGAAAACATGTAAACTATAGAACTAACTTGTGCAGTCTACTGTTTGTCTCTTTTCACCTGTAAACATCAATGTGTGTTTCGATTGTACTAACAAACAGCCAGTTTTGTTGTTCATTTATCTATGAAAATATATTTGCTTATCAACATGCAGTTGCTTATGACACAAGCAACATAAAATTTTTAAGGTTTACACTTTGTAGAATTCATTTTGTCACTTAAAAGTATTTTTTTATTAACACTGCAGAATCAAACAAACAAACAAACAAAAAATAATACACATAGAATCAGCACTATGTCACAAGGTCCCATGTGATGTCCTTCTCTTTTTTTTTCTAAGAGCAATCTTTCTTTTATGCAATCATTTCATCAGGGATCACACCTTTCTGGCTGTCTGATTTAAAATCTTTATGCTTCCACACAGGCAGCACCTGCCCCAAACTACAAACCTATGCCAGCGCCACATGTTGTGCCACCAGGGCTTGAAATTAACATTTACATTGGCAGTTGGCAGCCACTGAATAAATCCTACAACACAGGCTTTGGCAGGTGACTTTTTTGATCTTGCTTCTATGAACACAAAGCTTCTCCAATACTGAGGTTTTGACACAGCAGTTAAGCCTCTTTTCTTTCTTGAAAAAATAACAGAATATACATTTTTTAATTGACTATTGATTTACTTTTATTATATTCCTCCCTGGTGTGCTGTGACAGTAAGGTTGAGACAGCAGTCAATTAAATGTAGGTCTCCACAGAATGGGAGCAGCTTTCTCGTAGCTTAAGCACTCAGTGTGTAGTAAATATGGGAGAAAAGATGGATTTCTGTAAACAGTCTAACCTCTCAGCTGCTACAAGTGTGTCAGATATAAGGATGATGTTCCTGTGATGCCATCAACTGTGGTGAACACATTATACATTCTCATTTACAGCTCAATATATCATATAAGTTTAATTTAGTTGCATATAGACTATGACATATAATAGGTGGTGTAAAGGTGGAAGTAACCAACCAGAATAATCGGAACATTCATATGTTCATTCTGTCGTGGTGGCGGAATTTCCCTTAATGGACCTAAACATGCCAAACACGAGAATATGCTATACATCTCTATATAAAATCCTCTAGTGAATCGTTTCCACCTCAAGGAGCCAAAACATTTGTGAAATTGTTCCCAGTGGTGCAATTACTGCTTCTGAAATATGAAGTAGAAGAAGGAGACAAAGAAAGTGGAGTAAACTATACTGCACCAATTAGTGGTTAATTCCTAAAATAAAGCAGAATCATTAAGTTGGCATTTGACTCCTCTAACGCTGTCACATTTTACAAGCTTTCACTTTGATTTCTATATTTATCAGTCTCACTTTGAGTTTGTGCTGTTTGAGGAAAAAATATATATAAGTTTCCACAACTTTAATGAAACTATTTTTAGAATAGGCTACTTTGTAAATTAGCAATTAATTTAACAACACGTTTCCCAAGAATGTAAGTCAGACTATGTTGGACAAACCTGCCCATGTACTGTCCTTCAGCACTGTACAGTGTGCTAGCATATTGTGCAATTCTGTACAATAAGTTCTACTGTATTCATAATCAGGTTTCTAATGACATAAACCAAACATAACAAAACAATTCTGATTTATTCCTCCTAGAATTTTTCAGATCAGACATTTACACAATTAAACAACCTAACCCATGTCCCTTAAATTTGATGGATTTTGACAGAACAGAATAATAGAATGTGAATTTCCCATTTCAATTTTCCTTCAGTTTCCCTTCCATTCCTATTCAAGTTTAGAAAAATGGGCACACTGAGAAGAAATCCATTTGATCCATGCCCACAGGCTGCTTTCAGGGGCTCCTAAACCCGTATTTCTTCTTTTCCTATAAATTTATTGCCTGTCTCACAGTCCTTTGTTCAGCAACAAAGATGAGTGTCAAATCTTAAAGGGCTAAGACCACAGTGAAAGGTATTTATCACCACATATGGAAATACCAGTCTTTCTGCCCTTCTAGTGTGACACTAGCTAAACTAAATGACATTTACAAACCACACCTATGTGGGTTATGGTTATCCCTACCATTATATTAAAAACGTCTGTTTACATGAGAAATGTATACTAAAACATTTTCAAACAACACGGTATAATTGTTAAGAAAGGGGGGAGCATTGTTACTTTTACAACGCAGATGGCACGAGACAATTCGTTAAAAAAATCATGTATTGTTTTAGAAGGCTATTCTTCCAAATAACATAAATGAAATTCCTGCAAACATATAATGTTATTTTTTGTTGTTCACATGTGAAAGTTTAAAATGAAATATCACCTGCTTTGGGGGCTTTGATATTACGTTAGATCCATATGTGCATGTGTGCTATGCTTCAAAGCTGTTTTAAGGGAGTCAACGTAATATTAAATATTTTGATAGAGGGCACACAGGGGATAAACTGCAGGAGCAAGTTCTTACTGAATATTTATCACAAAATAAATGTTACCAGAGGAAAAACCAATAAGCTGAAGAATGACAGGCAGATTATTCCACATCTTGTTATTTGCCCATGGTTGCAAAAATATCTTCCAATCACATTGAGCAAAGCTAAAAATAAATCAAATCATATATTTATTCCTCAATATTGAAATTATATTACAGACTAGAGAGTAATTGTGGCTGTTCGCACCCTGTCTGGCTCTTTTTGTTTGACCTTTTTTCAGGTTATAGATGTTTGAGTTTGTCTTTTGAAAAATTAATTAAAGTTAAAAACAACAAATCTATTTAAATGAATTAATTGATTCCTTTACAAAGAAAAAGGATTGCAATGTCTCATAAGTTTTTCAAACTTGCTCAAACATCCTGTGAAGCTCTAAACTATTTTTAGGAGAGGAGACTTATCAAGCAAGGTGATATTGAGGTAAAAGCAGAGAGACAAAGAGTGTTTCTCATTCTTTAGTACAATCAGTGGTGTGTCTCTAGGGAGGCAAAGCTGTTTCTCCTCTGTCGCCTTCTCAGTCACCCACACTCAAAAGGAAGGACCTTGGTGAGGAGCAGAGCGCAGCAAGCGATGAAGACATCCTTAGCGAGGGGGAGTGAAGGGAATGAGGGAGACAGTGACACAAGAAATGAAACCTACACTTCACAGAGTAGCGAGAACCACAAGGAGACATCAGGGGAGGCGCTGTATTCAATATCGGACATGCACGTCTCAGGATGAAGGAAAGAACGCTACCAGAGGAAACAATAAAGGAAAGACATCACAAGGTTATCCTAAAGTGATGTTTTAAAGACAGTTGGAGTTTTTTGAAGATGCATACCTCTGTGTTTTGCAGTACCTTCTGTGTGGTACTTTGAGAAAAAAAAATGCTGATTTGATGAAAGTTTCTTTTTGTCAAAAATATTATTTTCATCTAACTGACGCTTCTACAACTTTGAGTGTATTAATGTAACAACCTTGACTTGACCATTATTTGATGTAACTTACCGACTTTAACTGGCATCTCATTCTCCATCAGGTACGTAACAGAAGGAACTTCACGTGATGTCCTAACTGTTACTGCTCACCATGACTGGGATTACGTACCAGGGAATGGGTGTTACAGACATGAGATGCTGTGTGAGGTTTATGAAACATCCCTCGATGTCACACAGAGTAAACTGGTATTTGTTCATTGCATCTGTCTAGTCATCCCAGTCCTAATGCGTGATTTTTAACAATAGCACCATATGGCAGTGGAAGCAGCAGGATCTCCACAGAACATGACTACACTTAAAATGAGAAGCCAAACTTTTAATGTGCCTGAAGGGTCTTTTGCCATTAAGTAAGCAAGAGGGAGAGGAAAAATATCTACTGTAACATTTTGTTCTTCTTTGGCAATACCAAAATGAGAGCCCAATATTAGGATTGGAGAACATCAATAAAATGATTTGTCACTTTGACTTCTTTCTGCAATTAGGCCGACATTAGGCTGGAAGTTATGCAAAATTAGTTTGCACATATTCTATGTCTAAATAAATAAACAAATATAAACAAATATCTAATACTGAACTGTGTTTCTTGTCAGAACATGTACTTTAAACGATCCAGACAATACTGACCACTGTCACCCACTTCCACCGACTGCTGCCTGCAGTGCCAACTGACATTCAACGTGCGCTGTTTATCAACAATGTCACGCGGCCTAAGCAGAGAATCCCAAGCTTCAGTAGTGTGCCAAGATGTGGCTACCTGCCCTCCTCCCCCTGCAAGCCACAACACCAACTCTGAGAGCCACTGTTAACTGAGTGCTGCAGGGACCATAAAAGCCTCATCAACTGAATGACTAAGCTGTCTAAAAATCTTTACCTTTACAAAGACCAAGATCAGGTCAATATCAATGGTTCAAAGATTTTAACTGGCTGACATTGTGTGAAACAAATGGGAAAGCTTGATCAGATAGGTCATGAGTATGCATATTTCAACACAGGCATGTTCATCGTGCGTGTACTGTAGATGTGGAGAGGCTACAGTGTGACTTAAGTGCGTCAGATACTAAGACACGAAGAGTAATATGGGTATATGTTTGTTTTAATGCATATGCCCCTTGTTCATTCCTTGTGCTTTGGAATCATGCCACCCCTTTGCTTAAATGTGCTCTGCAGTCAGTGGCTAACAGTACACAATCACTGTGTCACTGTCTATGGTGAAGGTTTGTGGAGTCCAACTAAAGATTTGGGTGCATTCTGTGGAAATTCTTGATGGCTACCGCTCTGCCAGTCTATGGTTCCATGCATGAAAATGTAAATTACTCAGTGCAGACTGTGCATAAATGAATCCAGGTCTTAGCTGATAAACAATATCGCAGGCCAATATTTTGCCTCAGAGAGGTTTTAGTGGACAGAATATGAGCAGACGATATGATGCAACCATCAGATGCTTGTTTTTTGTTTGCTGTGTGAAATCTCTGGGTATGAAAACAGGCTTACTCATGAGGCTACAGCCTTGGCGCGTAGCTGCTGCCCTGGTGATGACTGCCTGGTGAATGTCAACTGAATGAGGCACTGAATGAGCTAGAGGGTAAAAATGGTTTGTTGTTAATGCAGCCTCAAATGAGATACAGTGTGACTGGAAATATGATTTCAAGGTTATGCCATAGCTCAGATGAAGCTAATTGGTAGCAAGATGGCAGCAACAGATTTTACTATTTGTTTGATGAAGATTTTAAATTCTCCAGCTAAATTAATGATAAATCTGAGATGTGTGTTTTGAGGGAAACTGGAACATCAAATAATAGGAAAAGAGGCTCGGATGGAATGTAATGGAAGCAAGGCAAAAAAGTCACAGAAGTGATGCACAGACTACTCAATGTTGGGTAGAAAAATCCTTGAGGAAGCCCATGGGTTGTTTATTTTTGCCTCAATTATCACCCCAGGGTTTCAATCAAAGACAGGCATTTAATAATTCATCTGCTCTTTGAATTAATGCAATTCTTTTTTCCTTCTTTGGACCCCCTGCCTAGTAGTAGCATGTGCTACTGGTGCTATAAGGTGCTCCAGGTCAGCAAAACTAGACTGCTATGGCGTGGAAAAGGGTCACAATATTTATTTAAGAAGGTAATTTTTCATATAAAATTAGGAAGTCTGCATGGTTAATTATGAAGATATAAGAAAGAAAAGGGTTATATCATGCAGATGAACACAAAATACTGTAATGCTGCTTTATGCTTGGAACATCTTTCAACCAAAATCAGCTGAGCATGTTGTGATGCTGATGGCACACTGCTGGACATTAAGTGTGATGAGCAGGAAGGTGACAGAGGATAAATGAGTGAGTAATCGAGAATCACATCAAGGACTCTTGAACAGTCCCCCATGGTGACCCGAGGTGGGCTAAAGATGATATGGCAAACACTTCAGAATACAACTGAAGGGTCTGACAAAATTGGCATCCTCTCTTATAGCTCAGAATCAGGCCACTGTGTTGAGTCACTCCATGTGTTGATTCTAGCCAAGATGTTCTTTTCACTTCTCAAACAAGTACAGGACACAGAGGGAACAGCCACTCCCAAGTAATCCATCAAGTTCGCCACCCAAACACGCCTTTTAACATGCACACAAACTTTCGTGCATAGTCCTACACAGTCCCCGAGCTCTTACTAGTACACTGAAATGCTGTGTCTGCAGGCATTGCCGTCTTTGGGCTTGGTTTGTATGCCATTAATCCCACCCATTTATAAACGAGCGCCTAAATATACACAGCGCTTAATTAAAGTTGGGCATCCATTATTGAAGTGAATCCCAGTTTCATGGGATGAGAAGGTAATTAGTCCCTCTACACCTTAGTGCTCGTCTCCTTTCTATGGGTTATAAATACCAACCCTGCCGCCTCATGAAGGGTATCCTTTAAATTACATCCTCGCGCTTTATGAAAGGTTAGAGGAAAAGATTTCTGGAATTACGTGACATGATGTTTAAACACAAGGGGTAATAATATGTTCTCCATCCTGAGGAGGAGTCACAACCCAATACAGACAACACCACAACCGTCCTTGTCTTGTACACCATGCACAGATCAAATAGGAGCTAGCTTCCCAAGGTCAAGCTCTTTTCTGAAGAGACAAATAACCCTTCCTTGTAATCTTTGGAATGTCGCATAGGAATCACATTGGGTAATAACAAATAATGACCCTATCTCTACCACTGGGGAAAAAGGTATTGATTTCTTTTACCCACCAAAGCCTGAAATTATGACCTTAGCTTTACAGGGATGGATATGTCACTGTTTGCAGAATGAAAGATCTATTTTATGTGATTGGCGATGGGTCAGATTTTTATCCCGATCTGTTAGAATCATAGTGTAATGCATTGTGTTGTAAATACTTCACACAAGTGTTGCTTTAAAATGCAAATTTCAGCTGATAATGTAATTAATATGTTATTAGGCTTCGCGTTTTTTCTCATTGAGTCAAATGAATCATCTATTTACATCTATTTATGCACTTTTTTGCATAAAGGAGAATCCCAGGCTTTTGATCTGCAGCTAAATCCTCTCTGTGCTCTCTGAAACCATAACGTAGAGGAATGAGGTCAAAAGGCCGAACTATTACACTGCCAGTTCTCTGCCCAGTGTGCATTTACATGCTGGATGTATTCTCTGCAGACTGAAAATCATATGACAGTTCAAATTCAACGTTCTAATAAGGGTACTGTCCATCAGTTTATTTCTGATGGATTATTATTTTTCACACTGAGCTTTTCATCCATAACCTTTTGGTTCAGATGTTGATCTTGAACTTTAATGACAGAGTGCCTTATCATAAATTATTATAGAGTAATGCATCAATAACTTCATTTAAAGCAACAGATTAGCATAACAGCTTAGGTTAAGGTTAGGGGGTAAAATGTAGCTAACACACTGTATAATTAAGTCTTCTAGTTATGTCTTGGTTATGCACTTTATGCAACATTGTCTTTATTAATATGCACAAACACAAAAAAGACAATAGAACTTTTTGATATTAATAACATTATATATTACACCTTTCTTTGCAGAAGTCAGTAATTAACTATGATTAATTCAATCATTTAATCATTTAATATACTTTAGCTTGAGCTAAATTGTTGGCAGTTTTTTGGGTGAGAGATTCTTTATGCCAGGCTCAGGCTCAATAAAGTAAACATACAGTATGTTCATGCAATGAAGAAGAAATGCAAAGACATTTCAAACTTTGCACAGAGTGAAGGACAGTAGCAGCTGTACCAAGAGTTCAGGGTTTAGCCTTTTAAAAGTGGGTGATTGAATTTCTTGGCAGGGGATTCATTAAAATGATAATTCTTATTTATGAAGCCCTTTAAAATATTAAAATACTCTCTGTGCACTGCTTCCTATTAATTAACTTTTTTCTCTCTCATTTTCTTTCTTTCTCCTCTCTACTTTTTTCTTTACTTCTCACTGAACTTGACATACTAATAGGTTATGAATAATTCTGTTTCAGTTTATATGGCAATTAGCCACAATGCCAGAGGCCATTCTTCTTCTCTTGTGGAGTGGTGATTTAAGACCCAGCAGAGTTTAGGTGCTCCAAGTATCCCACCACTACATCATTCACATCTTCCCACCCAGCGCTAAAACAAGAAATAGTTAACTGAACAAATCCCCTCCCATTGATAGTCTTTCTTTCACTACGGTCAGTCTGGGAAGCAAACAGAGGCTTGAAAATGGCCATTAGTAAAGAACAGAAGAGAAGGTCAAGGGATTAGTTTAGAAATGTCTATAGAAAAAAAAAAATCAACCAAAGACAGTTTTCAGAAGTGCAAAATATGATAATGGAGCAACATCATCACACGGTGTCTCTCCAGTGTCCCACTGAAAATTTTCACCATTGCTAATTAGCCATAGGACCACATGGAGAACAGCATGTCTTTGCTGGAATTGATACATCAGAGGCAAATGAAGCAGCTGTCGTTAGGGGGACTTACAATACAATAATTACAGCACAGACTAAGCAATAGGCTACAGGCGCACCACCTCCTCTGATGACTGAATAAAATATCATGGTAACTGAATAATGGTTGTTTCACAGAAGCAATAAGCTTTGGAATAAATATGATTTTATTACAGATTATTTATTGTATTTATTATTATTTCATTTTAGCTTGATAATATTTAACTTTGATAATATTAAATATTCAATTCCCGGGGTCGGCCCAGGGTCTTTCTGTGTGGAGTTTGCATGTTCTCCCCGTGTTTGCGTGGGTTCTCTCCGGGCACTCCCGCTTCCTCCCACAGTCCAAAGACATGCGGTCAGGTTAACTGGGGACTCTAAATTGCCCGTAGGTGTGAGTGAGAGTGTGCATGGTTGTTTGTCTGTATGTGGCCCTGCGATGGACTGGCGACCTGTCAAGGGTGTACCCCGCCTCTCGCCCGTAAGCTGGCTGGGATAGGCTCCAGCACTCCCCTGCGGGGACTAAGCGGTATAGAAGATGAATGAATGAATGGTGTTCACCTGTGGCAAACTGAATGATAATTCACAGTAAGTCAGAACTGCAATGATCATCATTTGACTAATACCATCCCTACACCTGGCATGATGTCTTCAGCCAAATACAGAGGGGGGCTTGAAGATCCTTTCAACATGCACACTACCTGAGAATGGGCCAACAGATCACCTTTTGGAACCACAGTCATTGAAGGTATACAGTCACAACACTGCTGGAATGACTAGTCTTAGACAGTCCTCGAGTAACTCCATCAAAGTCCAGACCTAAACCCCATAAAACAAGGAGAAACCTGAAAATAGCAGTTCACAGACATTTCACATCCAATCTGATGGAGCCTGAGAGAATCTGTGGGGAAGAATGGAATAAACTGCCAAATCTTGGTGCGCAAAGCCTGTAGAGACCCAAGAAGACTCAAGGCAGTAATTGCTGCCAAAGGAGCTTCTACAGAGTAGTGAATTAAATATATAGGATGTATAAGTGTGCAAAAAGTGAATGGATGGGAAAAGTTTCTGATGTCATTAGATTAGTCATTAGCCACTAAATCATCATCATCATGAGTATATTAATAAAAATACACAGCATTAACAGCATTTCTCAGGCCTTTTTTTCCCCACTTGGATTAATTTCTTGAACTTGCTTAGGATTATGAATCAAATCTACTTCGGTTCTGTTCAGGCTCATAGTTGAAGGAAGCAATAACTTTTAATGGCAGGCATTTTAGATGCAGATCAACCGTGAAATTTAATAAAGCAGTTTGTTGTTCAAGGCCTATCAGACTTCAGAATTTCAAGGAAATGTGTTAATTAATTCTTTGTGCCACGGAGACAGTCATGACAGCAAGAGAAGCAAGCCATGCACTGTGGAGAGCAAAAATAAATAATAATCATTAATACTGTACAAACCTGAAAATTCTGCTCTTTGTAAAATATTTTTAATATTCATGATTCAGAGCAATTATTCCACTTGTTGCATGTAGTGCCATTGTTTTCTCCTCTGATCCAACATCCACTTAAGTGGCGTGTAATTCTTCACACCAAACCTCGACATGCATCAGAGCTGATGGGTGTTCTCACATTCATAACGGGATGGTGTAAGACAACTGATCACTGGTATTAGAACAAACCAATTAATTGAACATCAGTTAGTTATCCCAACATGAGTTGACAGATCAGAATATATGGTGCAGGTGCTTTTTTTTTGCAAGCGCACAATCCTGCAACATTTGCACACAGATCTGACAGACAAGGGATACACACAAAAATCTAAATGTTGTGGAGTCATGTTAACTATAGATCACATGTGAGGCACACTAGAATAGCTAAGCAATAAAAATCTTCCATTCATGCTGGAAAACTGTATATCTAAATAACAGTATACATTTTAACACATCACCCCTCTGGCACCTCGCATAAAACTTGAAACCTCACTTTTCTGATTGAGCAAGAAGGCCTTGTCTCCTGCCCGCAGGCCTGCACCCCATCCAGGTTTTCAGTCCCTGTCATACTGTCCAACCTGCTGGCTTTGAATAGTCACTGTCCTTCCACACCAATCTCCTGTTTGTCTGTCACAAAAAACACTGAAAGATCTTGTCTGGGGTGTAAAATATAGATAAAGTGCAGTGATGGTACTCACACATAACAGTAAGAAAAACATTCCCTGAAGCCAGGACAACCTTCTCCCTTGTTGCTCGGTCATAGATGCCCACGTGGCATTCGTAAGGCCCGTTGTCTGAAATACGCACCTCCGGCAGCCTGTGAAACACAAAAGTTGATGTTAATATTTCAGCAATACTGACAGGATGACACACAAAATGTGCAGCAGGTGTTCTGAATAGTAGCTACATTCAGGTCAATCATCTGACACAACTCCTAACATTTCATACAGCAAGTGTAGTGGATCATTTCTTCCTGGCATGGTATTTTTAGATGATGTCTTTCAGAAAAAGGGATAAGCATATCTGCTGGTTTCAGAATTTACATTATGTGTTTATTGTGATATGACGAGACTGTTGTATCTTTCTGCTAACATACAACATGTAGCCCCTATAGTATCATCTCTAATGTCAATTAAATATTTTACGTCCATGCTTCTTTGCAGAAAGTGTAGCTACTTTGGCTGTGAGTCTAAAGATGATCAACTACTTGTTGAATTTTCAGAAGCTCCCAGTAAACAGAGGACATGATGGATTAATTATGAACTCATGTGCAATCAATTAAAAGTCAATATTGATGATTTATCAATGATAATCTTATCGTTCTTGTCAATTTAGTGGATCATTATTAATGAAAGCATACAATCATTATGTAAATACTGATGATAATGATGATAATTATTAAGTAATACTGATTACTGGTCCATTAAAATGACCAGTAATCTGTATTGTTTATTGCTGTCGAGACATTATTTGTTAATTAGTATAACAAAACATCAATTAATCTTTAATGTATTTATTCTAAATAATGTAAGGCTACTGTTTAAGTAGTAAGTTTAACATG